>OX451737.1:1328955468-1329249984 GCA_948472305.1 Vicia faba
GGTTACTTCGATATGAAAGCCTGGATAGTAGGGTTGTGACAAGGAACGTGGGTCGTAGGGTTTCTACGATATGAAAGCCTGGATAGTAGGGCCGTGATAAGGAACCTGGGTCGTAGGGTTACTTCGAAGCGATAGTGTAGATTAGTTGACCCATTTGGTTTCGAGAACTGAGTTTCCGTTTGTCGTATGCAAATGTGACTTGCATAACTGCTGAATTCGTTGAAGCTAATCCACTTTTCCTGGAAAGATATCAGTGTTAGTTATATGTGATGCATGAAATGCAGGGTTAGATGATGTTCTCAAAATAAATGAGATTATGCTTTATATGATATGTATGCGTATGTCATGATGTATGTTCATGAAATGCTATCGGGGTATGCTCGCGTCTGGGAAAATAAATCCCTGACAGTTACTGGAGATTTGTAAATATTCTGTCGGGAGGAGATGCTGCTTGAGAATAAACTCTGTGGGGAATAAACTTAGAAAAGGTATTTTTGTAGCTGAGGTGATGAACTCTGTCGGGGATTGAGCCTCTGTATCTGGAGAAATAAACTTTGCTTGGGGGATGAAAATTACTGACTCGCCCGCGATTATGAACCTCAATTGGGGTGGTTACGTCCTGTTTCGGGAAAGCTGACATCAATGCCTTTGGATACTTATACTATGTGTGGAGTATATGTACCAATAATTATGTTCCCAAGCTGGCTCTATCTCGGTACCTGCTGGGCGGAGTAACTGTCGGGTTTGGCACTTCTTATTTTTTTCCCTTTTTATGGAATTATGAGTAATTGTCTTTTGTTTTTTATGTAAGTATTTATGAGTAGAAATCATTTTCAAATGCATATATAAAAAATAAGTCATTGGACGTTCTTGCAAATCAAAACAGAAAACAAAAACAAACTCGAAGTGAAAATTTTTGTATTGATTTTTGAAGACGGCCTGTAATAGGCGTCTTTGTACAAGGAGGCTGGCGCTCTAGTAAGAGAACGCCGCTGAAAAAAATAGAAACTATACAGTTTGTGTAAAATAAAGAAAAAAACATCTATGTGAAACAACCCAATTGGGTTCCAACTCTGCTACTGCCTTTATATCTTCAAGCATCTCATCACTTTACTACTTGGTCGAAGGTTGATCAGATTGATTGGTGTCGTCCAAGCTTGATAGTCGATGCCGAAGTCTGGTCACAAGATGATCCAATGAGACATAGTGGTACGCTTTATATCCCTAACTTTTTCCTGGACCGCCTGTGGTGCCGTGGGAGAACTGACTTGAGGTTTTGCGTTTTGATCGCATTTGTGCGGATAGCAAGAGTCACCACCGACTTTTCTTTTATCCAAAAGGAAAGGTAAAAAAGCACAGGAAAGACCTTTCGAGATTATTTCTCGGGTTCGGGGGTAGATTATGAAGAGGGAAGGTATTAGCACCCTTTTCATCCATAGTTATCTATGGGCTCTTAGTTACTCACTAGATCACTTGCTTTTGCTTTACAATGTGCTTGTGGTGTGGGCTTTGAAAGTATTTTGAAAATGTCTTTGTAATGGTTCTCGTTTCTATAAGAACGCATACAAAGTTTCATTTTGAAAAATAGTTCAAAGATGTGTTTGCGGAATGTGTTTTTTGACAGTGGGTTTGAAAATATATTTTGCAACAGTTCTTGTCTCTATAAGAACGTATACAAAAGGTTTTGTATTTTGAAAATGTTTTGAGATGAAAGTGTTAGTGTGAAAAGGTTTTTGTCAGGAGCAAGTGAGTAACTAGGAACGGATCTACCTACTCGAAAGGTTTTAAGTGTTATTTTCTTCCTTTTTTAGATGTTGTTATCTTACCATTGATTTGGTAAGGAACCCCATCGTTGGATGTGAAGGGACAGACGCGGGTCAATCGTACAGTCATCGAAAGCAACTTGTGAGACGCTTTAGCAATTTTTGTAAGGGACTAGATCATTTTACCGAAGGCAACGTCGAGGGTCATCGAGGGACTACGATCTTTTTTATCGAATGGTCATTTCTAAAGCGTCCCATATTCGAGGGACATGACAGTGTTTCCGAGGCAACGAGCGAGGCTACCCTAGAGGTGCGCGTGTGAAAAAGTGTGTTCATTTCAAGTTATTTTGTCATTGAAATTAGGTTATCTAGCTATTGTTTTTGAATATTACCATACACGCCTAATTACTATACAGTATAAAGAAAACAGTCAATTGCGGAAATTGAAATTCTACGCAATTACAGAGTTTTCGGGAATGGGGGTACAATTTTTTTAAAAATGGGGACGAGTCGAATGCGATTAAAATGTCCAAATAACAAACAATACAACCAAATAGAATTTGAGAAATTAATTAAAGTTAAAACAGTCTATGAAATAAAATTAATTAATAAAAATTTAAGTATTTGTTTGTAAAAGAAAATTGGAAGGAAAAACAAAAATAAAATTCTATTTTATTAAAGAAAATAAATGACTAAAGAAATTAATTTACATATTTTTTGTCTTTTAGGATTTTTGTCATTTAGAAATTAAATGAACCAAATAAAACTTAATATACAAAAATTAGTTAGTAAAATAATTTACAAAGTACTAAATTAATTGAGAAAATAAATTAATTTTGAAATTGTACATTTTTATTTAATTGAATTAGAATTAAATCTAAAATAAGTTCTAAATTAATTTAAAATTCTAAGTACTTATATTAATTCTAAAATTAAGTAAATAATAGTTAAGTAAATAATAATACAAAAAAATAGAAATTCTAAAAATATTAAGTTAAACCTAAACTTAATTAAAAAACTAAAATTTACTAAAACTATATTTAAGCTAAACTAAATGTAAATCAATTTAATTACAAGAAAAGGTTGTGAAATAGAGAATTAGGGGTGAGGCTGGAAAGGCATTGGGCTTAGGGGATAGCCCAATAGGGATTGTTTTGTCCAATAGAAAAATAATGCAAAAACAGAAAATGAAGAAAAAGAAAACGAAAACGTCCCTTGGGGGTCTCGAACCCGGGACATCAAGCTTGCATACCAACACTCCAAACACTACACCATCTATTTCTATCGCTAAAAGTATGACTTAACTAAAATATAATTTGAAAGTGGTTTAGAAAGTTGGGCCAACAAGCCCAATGGGCTGACCTGGCCAGGCAAAGGAAAAGAAAAGGGTTTCGTGAACCCTAGAGCAGTGGTGCGCCATTGGTTTATCATGGGGAAGAGGAAAAGTGCTTAAGTAAATTGTTTTTCCTTTTTTTAATAGAGTAATTAGAACAAGGACAATGTTATCCTCTTCATCAAACTTTCACGATTATCTCTTCCGCTCACCTCGTATCTTGTTTTCTCTATTCCTCACTCTGTTCATCTTCTCTATTCTCACGCGAGTCACCTCACCAACAACATCTCTCTCTTCCAATCCCTTGCGATTCGAACCCTAACCCAGAAGTAAACCTAAACCCCATATTTTACTATGTTCATATGAATGGCGAGTAGTTCAAACAATCATGCAAAGTACGGTATCACAAAATTAAAGCCAAGGCTCTTGAAAAAAGGGAAAGGATTTATGGGTTACCGCTAGCGATTTCGATTGAAGTGCAGGTATGATCGTTGCTCTCTTACTCTGTTGATAGCAATTTCCTTTTCCTTTTTTTACTAATTCTTGCTGAAATTCTGCATCATGGGTTCATACAGTGTTGTTAGTTACCTCAGATTCGTTTTTGAGTTTTTTTTGGTGATGTTGAGTGAGTTGATGTATGATGGTTATGTCTGTTGAAAAAAATGGGTTTTAGAGGGTTTGTGTATATTGAGGCAAGTTGCAATGGTTCAATTGCCGTCATGAGTTGGGCATGACAAAGGGTTTTTTTGTGGAAATTTGTTGATTTTGCTAGTTTTTGTGATTTGTGATTTCGCTGGTTTTTTTCTTGGTCCAAAATCTCTCTCCCTTTAAATGAAACAGTCGTTCTTCTTGTAACCAGATAAGGGTGAAAATAGGAGGGAAATTTTTATGAATTTGAACAATTTTGGTTTTCTAACTTTGGGCTTTAGAGTGCAGGTTATGTTTCGCAATTTTAGTGCAAGTTTTGGTATAGGTTTTGGACTGTAATGCAGGCTGGTCATGGCAGGTTTTTGGACAGTTTTTGGCTTAGGTGATACTTTTCTAACTTGCCCCTATCTTCTTTCCTCTTTCATCTTTCAATGATACAAAGCAAACTTGCTTTTTCTTTAACTTTCTGAAGGATTTTCATTTTTTCAGAAAATGATGACAAGGTGCATACCATGAGCTAGCATTGCTATGCTATTGCTGCTACATTTTTTTCCTTTGTATTGTTTTAGCAGCCTATGTTGCTACTACCTTTGCTTGTTTATGCTTTTATTTATGCTGCTGTTTGTCCTTGTTGTATTGTGCGTTTGGCAGCTTGCTTACTTGTTGTATAGTTGTTGCGCTTTTGCCTTGGTTTTGGGCTGCTTTGGGTTGTTGTATTGTTTGACAGTTTGCTGGCTTTTGCTTGTTTGTTTTGTGAAACTGTCTTGGGATGTTGCATTGTTTGGCAGTTTTTGGACTGGGCAGCTTTGGGAAATTTTTTCTTTTTGTGAACCAAGGCCCAAACCTTGTGATTTGCAAAAAATAGGAGAAGATTGGATCATGATAAAAAAAACAAACCCTTTTAAACTGATTCCAAATGCAAATCCTCATGATGAGAAGTTTATTAAAAAATTTGATTTTATGCTTGAAGTTTCATGTTGCTAACACTTTTTTCTTCTTTTCTTTCATGTGATGAATGTTGACTTGGAGGTGAACAAGACAAGGCAATGTTGAAGATTGATGCTAGGTTCAAAGCAACATGAAGAATTGAAAATGAAAAAGCCATGATTGGAAACTAAATGAAGCATGGAGGATTTTAGAAGCAAGTTAGCATATGCTTAGGGAGGACTTTAGGTTTCTATGTACAAAAACTTGTGTAATTTTCTTGTAACTTGTAATTTGAAGCTTGGAAAACATGAATTAAATTTGTATTTTTTTTTAAAAATTGAATTAAATTGAATGAATATGAAATCTTGAATAATTTTGTGAAGAGAACTTTGAATCAAAATGGATCTTAAACCCTTGATGTTTGGAGTTTGCATCATGAAATGACGAACTTTGAGCGATGAATGCACATGAACATTTGAGCGCCTTGATTCTTGAGTGAGCCTTCAAATTCATAATGGACTTGAGCTTTGTATCTTGTCTTATAAGTAATTCAACCATATTATTTTCCATCCTTTAATCTCAAATCAAATCTCTGAATAAAGTGAATGTCCTATGAGCTTAAACATGTCCAACATCGATCCAATAATCATCATTGTTTCGACACCAAGGATTCACAATGCTAGCATCAAAATGATTAATGAATTTTCAACTAAAACTTTCCATTTTCATGAATTATCCCGACATAAGAATCATTTTTTTTTGAGAAAAAATGATTACGACATGAAAAAAACCTAGAAGTTAAGAGCATTCAGAATCAAGCAAATGACCTATGACGATTCGATAATTTTCAAGGTCTTCAAAGCACAATTTTCCTTTAATCCTTGAAGAGAATTTGTAGATGGCATCGCTTATGACAATGTGAAAGAATAATCACCTCAAGATCTTGAAAATTGAGGAAATTACAATTTCTGGAAATCAGGCATAGTTACTTGAGATTAGGTCAAAATCCATGATGCCACTTCTAACGTATTCGAATTTTGGTGATCTTTCACGCGTAACCAGCTCTTGATTTGTGAAGAGAAAATGGAGATGACATCAAGGAGAGGCATACGTATAAAGAACCATTCAAAAGATATTGAATAATGAAGAAGTTACAATCGTTTAAACTTGATACTGAAAAGGCCGACTTTTGTAGTTGATTTTTAGTCATCTAAACCATTGACTGAGCAAACTCACGATGCGAGGCTTAAAACTTGGCACAAACATCCTTGAGAACACATGAAGGACCATTAAGACCATTTGAAACTTTTGAAACTCAATTTTGTTTAAGAAACACCAAACCCTAGTTGCTGACTCAATGCCTAGGAAGAGAATCTGTCTAATGAAATCTTGTACCAAATTGAGTGTTTGAGAAACCCTGGGATAGCATCTTGAGTGAAAATGGGAGGGAAAATTTTGGGTTACAACAACTGCCCCTGTTAAATCTTCTTAAACTTAAAAAGTGAGATCGACGTGTTTGTCGTTCGTGGCTTGAACGTGTAAGGTGATTGAACACTAGAGTGCCCAGAAATTTGCACTTGATGATGCGCTAGTTGATTGTGTAGGGAATGGGCTTAAAGATGCCATTTGGAGAAATGATGGAGAGTTGTCGGATATGGGCTTATAGATGCCATCTAAAGGTGATTGTTGATAGAAGTGGACGAAGTCTGAACTTAAATTTAACAGAAAAGAAATCAGAATAAACCTTTGGTCGATTTAAACTGGAGCTAGTAGAAGTCTTGAATGTTTGTTGGAAAGAATCAGAATATCTTTTGGAGCGATTTAAACTGAACCAAAAGATATCTTGGATTAATCTTGACTGGAAAGAATCAGAATAAATCTTGGTGCAATTTATCTAAACCAGAGAAAATTGTCGGTGGGGAAGAATCAGAATAAACCGTTGAGAGGTTTAAACTGAAACAACAGAAGTTAGGAGATGAATCAAAACAAATTGTTGAAAGATTTATCTGAACCAGCAAAATCTGGAGAAGAATCAGAATACATCATTGAGAGATTTATCTGAACCAGTAAGAATCTAGAAAAGAATCAGAATAAACAGTTGAGAGATTTATCTGAACCAGTAAGAATCTGGAGAAGAATCAGAATAAATCGTTATGAGATTTATCTGAACCAGTAAGAATCTTGAGAAGAATCTGAATAAATTGTTGAGAGATTTATCTGAACCAGTAAGAATCTGGAGAAGAATTAGAATAAATCATTGAGAGATTTATCTGAACCAGTAAGAATCTGGAAACGAATCAGAATAAACCATTGAGAGATTTATCTGAACCAGTAAGAATTTGGAAACAAATCAGAATAAATCGTTGAGAGATTTATCTAAACCAGTAAGAATCTAGAGACGAATCAGAATAAACTGTTGAGAGATTTATCTGAACCAGTAAGAATCTGGAAACGAATCAGAACAAATCATTGAGAGATTTATCTGAACCAGTAAGAATCTGGAAATGAATCAGAATAAATCATTGAGAGATTTATCTGAACCAGTAAGAATCTGGAAACTAATCAGAATAAATCATTGAGAGATTTAACTGAACCACTAAGAAACAACCTTTTCTCGGGAACTGATATGTATTTAACTTGTTGAAAATATTTGTCTGTCAGAAATTTGTTGATGATAATTTCCTGTCGATTGATTCTTTCTTGAGAAGATGAAGAGTTAATTTTATGTAATGCTTCGATGTATGTAATGCATGGTATGATGTTGTTTTCTCAAAATAAATGAGATTGCACTGTATGTATTTGTGTTGTCAATGCTATGACGTATGAATGTAATGTATGGACATAATAATTGTTCGGGCCATAGTGTTGCTAGAAATAGGGAAAATAAATCCTTGCGTACTGCTGGGAAAGAGGAGTGTAAGTATCTATACTTTGTTGAAGTTTGAAGTGTTGATGCGTGAGTTTCCATTTATTATAGAAATAAACTCTATTGTAGAAGGGAAACGCCGGACATTGCTTGTGGACTTCATGAAATCCTACTGGGGAATCCTGAGAAATTGGGAAACTTTCACTGGGGAACCTTTGGAACGGTAGTTGGAGGTTTTGCTCTGTCAGGGATATGAGAGCGCTTGATACCATTAGGTTGCATATTGGAAATACGTTAGTGATTCTGTAGTAGGATGTATTTTCTTCCGCTCTTGCTGGAGAAGGTACCTGCGGGGATTTTATGGAATGGCCTATAGATATTGTCCTATTTCTTAAAGCCATTATTAATTGTCTTTCCGTTTTCTGTTCATTTGTAAATAGTAATCACGTTCAAATTCATATGTTCAAAAATAAATCATTGGACGTTTTTGGAAATAAAACACAGAAATAAAGAAAAACAGATGGTTTTGCACTTTCAAAAGAGATATCTTTGTATTAACTTGAATAAGTCTTTTTTGGTACAACGAGACGAGCATTCTAGTAAGAGAATGTCATCGTAAAAAATGAAAATTGATACAAAGAAAAGATAGCTATGTGAAATAATCCCATGGGATTCCCATTCTGCTATAGTCTTCCTGTCTCTGAGTGTCTTGTTTACTTGTCGCATCGACGAAGCTGATTGGATTGATTAGAACCATTTGAGCTGGTTGGTCAACGCTGAAGAATATCTACAAGATGATCCAACGGGACATAGTTATACGCTTTAATTCCCTAAATTTTTCCTGGACCGCCCTTTCGGGTTTTTGATCCACCGAGATACCCATTTTTGCCCAAGCCGCCCTTTCAGGTTTTCAGCTTGCCGGGTGTACAGATTTTTTTTGTATTTTATCCCTAATTTTTTCCCGAACCTTTTGGTTCTCTGGGATGCCCTAATATTTTCCTAGGTCAGTCGACCTAACGGGTCCTTGTTCATGCGTAGTATCTTTAACTATTTCCGTATTTACAGGGTGTGAGAGGTTGTCACCATCCATAGTGGTCAAGATCATTGCTCCACCAGAGAATATGCTTTTGATTACAAATGGTCCTTCATATGTAGGAGTCCATTTTCCCCTGGGATCACCTTGTGGCAAAATGATACGCTTGATTACCAAGTCACCGACCCGATATACCTGACGTTTGACCTTTTTGTTAAAAGCTTTGATCATGCATTTTTGGTACATCTGACCATGACAGATAGCTGCAAGCCTCTTATCATCAATCAAGTTCAACTAGTAAAGTTGAGTCTGGATCCAATCTTCTTCGTTCAAACCAACATCCTTCATGATCCTTAGAGAGGGGATCTGGACCTCAATAGGTAAGACAACCTCCATGCCGTATACCAGAGAATAGGGTGTTGCCCTAGTTGATGTGCGAGATGTGGTACAATACCCGTGGAGAGCGAATGGTAGCATCTCATTCTAGTCTTTGTATATGACTGTCATTTTCTATATGATCTTCTTAATGTTTTTGTTAGCAGCTTCTACAGCGCCATTCATCTTTGGCCGGTAAGGGGAAGAATTGTGATGCCGGATCTTGAATTGCTCGCACGGGGCGGTGATTATAGTGTTGTTTAGATTCGTACCATTATCAGTGAGAATTCTCTCTGGGATACCGTATCGACAGATGAGATTCTGTTTGATGAACCGGGCGACCACATTCTTAGTAACGGAAGCGAAGGAAGCTGCCTCAACCCACTTTGTAAAATAGTCGATGGCCACTAAGATGAAACTGTGTCCATTTGAGGCCTTTGGCTTGAATTCCCCAATCATATTGATTCCCCACATAGCAAAGGGCCAAGGAGCCGTCAAGACATTCAGAGGAACCGGAGGGATGTGCACATTATCAGCATAAATCTGACACTTATGGCAAGTCCGAGAGTGTTGATAGCAATCTGCCTCCATGGTAGACCAATAATAGCCTGCCCGCAAGATTTTCTTTGCCATTGTATGCCCGCTGGAATGGGTGCCAAAAGTGCCTTCATGTAATTCAACCATGATCCTTTCAGCTTCAACCTTGTCTACGCACCAAAGTAATATAGAGTCATGACTACGTTTGTACAAAATGTCGTTACTAAGGAAGAACTTAGCCGAGAATCTTCTTAGGAATTTATTGCCATTCACTGAAGCTCCTTCTGGATATTCCTGAGACTCGAGATACCTTTTAACTTCATGGAACCAAGGTTGATCCACTACTTCTTCAGTACCGATCTCGTGACAGTAGGATGGATCATCCATCCGCTCAATGGTGATCTGAGCAGCCTGATTATCCCAATTAAGTTTAAACATAGATGACATTGTAGCTATTGTGCCTGCTAGCTGATTTTCTTCTCGCGCGAAATGTTTAAAAGTAATCTTCTCAAAATATGGAAGCAATGTCAATACATGTTCTTTGTAAGGGATAAGGTTAGGGTGTTTGATGTCCCATTCCCCTTTGATCTGACTGATGACCAAAGCGGAATCTCCAAACACAACCAAAGATTTGATCCCTAAATTTATGGCAGCTCTGAGACCAAAGATGCACGCTTCATATTCTGCCATGTTGTTTGTACCATCGAAGCAGAGTCTTGTGTTAAAGGGAGTATGACACCCTTCAAGAGATACGAGTACATCACCAATACCATTTCCAAGTGCGTTGGATGCCCCGTCGAAAAACAGGATCCATCTGGATCCTTGTTCAGGTCCGTCATATGGTCTGATCTCTGCACACATGTCTATTGTCATGATGTCTTCATCTGGGAATTCGAACTTCATGGATTGGTAGTCTTCCACAGCTTGATGGGCAAGGTGATCCGCCAGTGCACTACCCTTTATTGCTTTCTGGGTAGTATATTGTATGTCATATTCCTTCAGGATCATCTGCCATCTTGCTATTCTCCCAGAGAGAGAGAGAGAAGGATTCTCAAAGATGTATTTTATTGGATCCATTTTAGATATCAACAAGGTAGTATGGGTCAGCATATACTGTCTCAGCCGGTGAGCAGCCCATGCCAGAGCATAGCAAGTTTTCTCGAGTAGTGAATATCTTGTTTCACAGTCGGTAAACTTTTTGCTCAGGTAATAAATGGCATGCTCTTTTCGGCCAGACTCGTCATGCTGCCCCAACACACACCCCATTGAGTTTTCTAAAACAATCAAATACATGATCAAAGGCCTTCCCTCGACGGGTGGCAACAACAAAAGAGGCTCTTGTAAGTATTCTTTGATTTTTTCAAAAGCAACTTGGCATTTGTCATTCCATTTGACTACCTGATCTTTCTTCAATAATTTGAAGATCGGTTCACAAGTAGATGTCAGGTGATAAATGAATCTGACAATGTAATTCAAACGTCCCAAAAATCCTCTGACTTCCTTCTCAGTACGAGGAGAAGGAATCTCTTGTATTGCTCTAACCTTGGCAGGATCAACCTCGATACCTTTGTTGCTTATGACAAAGCCTAGGAGCTTACCAGACCGTACCTCGAACGTGCATTTATTTGGGTTCAACCTCAGCTTGTATTTCTTCAGCCTCTCAAACAGCTTTTGTAAATGATTGAGATGCTCTTCTTCCGTTTGAGATCTGGCTATCATATCGTCCACGTAGACCTCTATTTCATGATGTATCATGTCGTGAAAGAGAGCTACCATGGCACACTGATAGGTTTCCCCAGAATTCTTTAGTCCGAATGGCATGACCTTATAGAAGAATGTGCCCCACTGTGTAACAAAGGTTGTTTTCTCCATATCCTCAGGCGCCATTTTGATTTGGTTATAGCCCGAGAAACCGTCCATGAAGGAAAACACTCTGTGTTGTGCCGTATTGTCAACTAGAATGTCGATGTGGGGGAGCGGGAAGTCATCCTTGGGGCTTTCCCTATTCAAATCTCTGTAGTCCACACACATTCGCACTTTACCGTCTTTCTTGGAAACGGGAACAACATTGGCAACCCATTGGGGATAAGAGGTGACAGCCAAGAATCCAGCATTGAATTGCTTCATTACTTCTGCTTTAATCTTTTCTGACATATCAGGCCTCATGCGGCGAACCTTTTGCTTTACTAGAGGACAATCTTCTCTTGTAGGCAGACGATGTACCACAATGTATGTATCAAGTCTCGGCATGTCTTTGTATGACCAGGCAAAGACCTCAACATAATCGTGCAGCAACTGAATCAGACGCTCCTTGACATCGGGTTCCAGATTGGCACCCACCTTGACCTCTTTTTTGTCCTCCTCAGTACCTAAGTTAACTGCTTCGACCGGCTCTTCGTGAGGCTGAATGGTCCTTTCTTCCTGTTGCAACAACCTTGCCAATTCCCCTGGCACCTCACAATCTTCCCCACTTTCGTCGTTGGCTCGGTAGATCGGATTTTCAAAGTCACAATAGGCCGTAGCAGAACCGTTACCCATGGGATCCTGAGTGGATGAAGATCTGCATTTTAATATGTGAGTGCGTGTAAGAGCATATCTACTTTTGAAAGAAATAAAAATGTAAGAAAGGAAAAACAGAGAGCACAAAATTTGGATGCAAAAATGTCCATGATTCATTAATGACATATGAGAATGAAGTGACAACCCTCACAAATGGACCGTTGTGCCTCGGGTAATACACAAGGTTTTAAAAAGTCTGAATTGTTTAAATATTACAAGCATGAAAACATTAAAATACAATTACTCTTGAATAAAAGTAATAGGAATGAAATCTTTGGCCTCCCAATTGTTGAGCCCTCCGCCGATGGTTGGAAAAATCCATTCGTCCATATCACAACTGCCATCACTGTCTTCTACTGCATTGACTCTCTGATTGCTGATACGCAAAGGTAGTCCCCCGGCGCGAGAACGTCAAACAAATCTTTGGGCCTCTGTAGTGAATCCCAAACCAAATTTGTCGGACTTGTAGGGAATATCTGGAAGCTGACCCCAGATGGTACACCCGCCTTTTTCAACTACTGCTCTAGTATCTTTCAAAGAGGCCATCTTCAGTGGAGGTCTGGTAATCTTTGGAACTTTGGGAGTAGACTTGGTTGCCGCAACTGCTTCTAGAACGTCCTCAAAGTTCTGACATGGAGTCTCAATGAATTCACCATCCATTTCAACATACCTGAAAGAGTTCAGGTGGCTAACCATGTACTCCTCCTCCCCGTAAACAGTGACAATTTTCCCTTTGATCGGGTATTTTAGCATCTGATGCAGGGTAGAAGTGACGGCACCAACACCATGGATCCAGGGTCGACCCAATAAACATGAGTAAGACGGGCGAATGTCCATTACGTAGAAAGTTGAATCAAAAGTCTGAGTTCCAACTTTTACCGGGATATTAACTTCTTTGTGCACTGTCCTCTTAGAACCATCAAAGGCCCTCACTATGATGTTGCTAGGCTTTAAGGTGAGTCCCTCACAGTCCAGTCGGTCGAGAGCATTTTTTGGCAAGACATTCAATGACGAGCCTGTATCCACCAGAACGTGGGCAAGTGTGGTGCCCCTGCATTCAATGGAAACATGCAAGGCATTGTTGTGCTTCCTTCCCTTAGAAGTTAGATCAGCGTCGGAAAAGCCCAATCCGTTATCAACAGTTAGACTAGCCACACAATTCTCAAATTGGTCGATAGAGGTCTCTTGGGGCACGTGGGCGGTCTTGAGAAACTTTACAAAGGCTTTGGCGTGGGCCTCAGAACACAAAAGTAAGGATAACAATGATATCTTCGAGGGGGTCTGCCCCAACTGGTCTACAATGTTGTAGTCACTTTTCCTGATTATCTTCAGTATTTCTTCTATCTCATTTCTAGAAGCTTCAAGGGTGATCTCAGGGCTCTCTCTTGTTTGGACAGGCTTATTCAAGACCTCTTTTCCCCTTGTCTCAGTAGCAGGGATAACATTAGGAGTATCACTTGGAGTGTCGGTAGGAGTGGCAGTGGGAATGATCACAGGAGTAGCAACGGTCTTTGGGGAAATCTCGGGTGAGAAGACTGTTCCACTTCTTGTTATCTTACTGGTCCCAATGATATTACCGATGTCAGGATCAATATCTCTCGCAACTTCGTCTTTGATAGCTAACTGATCTTGCTTGACGCCATAGTAATAAATGTCAGCCCCATAGCTCCAGGGAACAACTTTATCCGAAGAGTATGATATTGGTCTTGGCATAGTGATGATTAGAGGTGCATACCTTGGAGAAGATGTAATCCTGACGGGTCTTTTGGTGGAGACCCCGGGAGGATTGTTGGAAATGGTGATTATCGAGACATCTTGATAAGAAGTTCTGGTAAGAGGAATCTTTTCAAATAAAATTTCTTTGCTAGTCATCAGGCGCTGAACTCCTATTTTTAGTAACAAACAGCCATTTGATAAAGACTTGCATAAGTGACAATCTTTATCACAGCCTGGGAACAGATCAGCTTGCAGCAGATTTTGTTCAATGGTCAATAGAGGAGTAATTAAGTCATTCACGGAGGAGACAAAATGATCATCATCAATGACGTTGATACCTTGGTCGTGTTTGGGCATTGGCGCCGTTATTACATTAGGCGTTTCTGGGGGATCAAACTCAATCTCTTTCGCATTGATAAGGTCTTGCACCTTATTCTTCAAGGCCCAACAGTCATTTGTATCGTGCCCCGGGCATTCAGAATGATAGGCACATCGAGCGTTCGGGTTGTAGCAAGGAGAAACAGTATTGGGGTTCTTGGGAGCTTCTTTTAAAGTTGCCAGATTGGTTTTCAGAAGGTGTGGAAAAACTTGAGACATGGTCATGTTGATCCGGGTAAATCGTCTCATGGGCGCTTCTGGCTTGTGCTGATAATTTCGCTGTTGATTTGGCACAGGATTAGAAATCATAACAGCCCCTACCGCCGGGCGACGTTCAGTTTTGTTTTGATTCCTATGGTCATATGCGGCACTAACCTCCTTCTTTCCAACAAAGGGTTTCTTCATCATGCTCGAGGATGCATCTCTTTGAATTTTGCCACTTTTTATACTGGCTTCGACCCGCTCACCAGTCATGATTAATTCAGTAAATCCAGCTGAGGAACTTCCGATCAAGTGGTTGAAGAATGGTCCTGACAAGGTGCCTAGGAACATATCCACTAATTCTCTATCAGATAGAGGGAGATAGACTTTGCCTGCGAGATCCCTGCATTTTTGAACATAGGTTTTGAAACCTTAACCTGCACCCATCAACATGCCTTGCAATTGCGTCCGAGTTGGAGCTAAGTCAGCATTATACTAGTATTGTTTGTAAAAGGTGGTAGCCAAATATTCCCAATTACGAATTTTGGTCCCTTTTAACTGATAGAAACAATCCAATTGCGTCCCTGACAAGCTCTCCCTGAAAAAATGCACCCACAGATCCTTATCAGCCGTATGGGGTTGAATCTTTCTGACGTATGACCTTAAATGCAACTTCGGGCAAGAGACACCGTCATATTTAGCGAAAGTGGGGACCTTGAATTTCTACGGGATGAAAACTCATGAGACAAGTCCTAACTCTTCAAAATCCAATCCAGGTACCCTCTAGACCTCCATAACATTCAAACGATCCTCTAGCTCTTTGTATTTATTATCAGCAGGAGGATATTGTTCCTCAGAGTAGTCAGCTTCTTCCTCTTCTTCGAATGCTGGGTTGTTGTTCACTTCCTTGGTCCTGTCTTCTTGATTATCTCCTTCACCCAATGATGTTACGAAGTCTAAAGTTCGTCTGGCTTGTCCTTGGAACCTTCTTCCCATGATCACAATACCGGGTGGCTTCTTCGCTTTCTTTTTCTTTTCTTTGGCCGGTAGAGTCTTCAACTTCTCTTGTCCTTTTGTCATAGTTAAGAGCATTTATTGAAACTGGACGTTTTGCGCCTGAAGATCTTTCACTGTCTGCTCAATATCCATCTCACTGAAATAAACAGTAGAAGGATAAGGAGACCTACTGTAAGAAACCTGTTATGATGTTATGATGAATGAAGATGCAATATGGAAATGATTTCAAGGAAATTAGAGATTAAAATTTGTTCAAACCAAAAAGAACACACGTTATATTAATAAATCCATGTTTGAGTACATCTTGCCTCTTTGGGCTTACAATTAAAGAAACAAAATACAGCAAAAACTCCTAAGATAAAAAGGTTGAATGCGTCCTCTTTGGAGCGATGTAGGCGTTCAAATTCCGCTCTTCATGAAGAAGCTTGGTGAGTTCCAGAACCTTCTTCTCACTGGCGTAATACTGGGCTTCAAAGGTGTCTCGCTCTTCCTTCAACTGAACCGAAGCTTTCTACAAGTCTTCGAGAGAGGTAGGCATGTCAGGATGAAGGACAGTGCATGGGACGTCTCCTTCAACAACAGGTTCTATGATAACATGGAGGATGGAAGGATAAGGCATCACGAGTCCCTGAGCACGAGCCCGTACCCACTTAAGGTAAGGCTCGAGAGGGATAGAGTTTTTGTGTCCCAAAGTCCTATTGTCCACCTTGTTCACCATTCTCCAAGCTCGTGTAAACCTCTGGCAGTAACCTTGGTCTTCTTTGTCATAGTCGAAAACCAGACCTTGAATGAGCATCTTATGAGGGCCGTCTCTTCGGGCATACCCAAACTGTCGAAGAGCTAAGCAAGGATTTTAGGTGATACCTCCCCTAATACCAAGTAGAGGGACGTTAGGGAATTCCCCACAGTGGTCAATGATAGAGACATCCTCCAAATATCTTGAACACCAACGGATGTCAGAATTGATGAGAGACATCATCCTTTGGGACCATGTCAGTCTTTGCTCATTCTTCAATGCTGATTGAGGTAGGTGTGAATTGAACCACTTAGCGAGTAGGGGGATACAACACAAGAGAGTACCTCTTTTCTTCATGGTGTGGGTATGAAGGCAATGCAAGATATCTCCCAGTAAGGTAGGTACCGGATTGCGAGAGAGAAAGACTTTGATGGCGTTAACGTCTATGAATTGGTCCGAGTTAGGGAACAAAGCCAAACCATAAATGAGAAGAGCCAGGACGTCTTCAAAAGCTAGGAAATCCATGTCGTCCCAGAATGAACGAGCCTTTTCCAATAGAAACTTGGCTAGGAAGCCTTTAACCCCGCTTCTTGTCTCCCAATTGGCTATGATGTCGGCCCTCTTCATATACAAAGCTTCAGCGATGACTTAAGTTTTTGGAATCCCTTCTAGACCTGTGAACGGTATCTGATCAACCACGAGAACCCCTAAGAATAGAGAGAACTCTTCCAGTGTAGGTACCAACTGATAGTCCGGGAAAGTGAAACAATGATGTACGGGATCAAAGAATTGGAACAACATACATCATCTCTTCTTGGAAACTGGATGTAGCCAAACTGAGGAGTCTACCATATTTCTTGGTAAAAGGAGAATCCCCGGGCACCCTTGAGGCTAACTCTTGAAGCTGAGGGTGTGCCTTTACAAAGCTGATTCGGATGGTGTTTCTTCAGATGGAATTCATGACCTGCAAAACAAAAACAAAGATAAATTTCTAAATCCTTGAAATTCTTAGTGAGCATGCGCATGATGCTTATGATGTTTATGATGTTATGTACAAGTAAGTATATACACACACAACAAACAAGTCCCTATGTTTTAGGCTTGCATGGGTTTTATAGGTAAGTACCCTCTTGATGTTTAGTTGGCTCAACCTGTCATAGTAATAGTGATCGGGTTCTAAAGGATCTCAATATCACTGACCTTTCTCTTAGGCATTGTCTCAGCACAACAATCTTTTCTTGCGGCCGAGATATCCCAAAAGTCCAACCTCAATGAGTGTAGTATCGAGTATCAACCAATTTTCAGCTCTACATTGAAACCGGTTATCTCACTACGTCCTAATGGCCAAGTTTGTTCAATTAGGGTTCTAAAGTCAGTTAGTACTTCATGACGCCACTCAGCGGCCCCGTATTCTCCTCGATTCACCACGAGGGATACCGGTACCTACTAATGCGTCACACTAACATAGCCATTCTTTCAACCATATCGGTCTACGCCATACAGTTTCCACAATCTATTACTATTTACCTAACAAGATGTCCCAGATCCAGGTGAAGGACCAAAGCAAGCCCAATACAAAGAACAAAACAAAAAGCATGCAAAGAAACAAGTAAAAAGTGATCTAACCCTAAGGTAACCCTGCTTTTAGTATTTTACCCAGCAGAGTCGCAAGTTCTGTGGTGCGGTGGGAGAACTGACTTGAGGTTTTGTGTTTTAATCACATTTGTACAGATAGAAAGAGTCTCCACCGACTTTTCTTTTATCCAAAAGGAAAGGTAAAAAAACACAGGAAAGACCTTTCAAGATTATTTATCGGGTTCGGAAGGTAGATTATAAAGAGGGAAAATATTAGCACCCTTTTCATTCGTAGTTATCTACGGGCTCTTAGTTACTCGCTAGATCACTTGCTTTTGCTTTACAATGTGCTTGTGGTGTGGGCTTTGAAAGTATTTTGAAAATGTCTTTGTAATGGATCTCGTTTCTATAAGAACGCGTACAAAGTTTTGTTTTGAAAAATAGTTCAAAGATGTGTTTGTGGAATGTGTTTTTTGACAGTGGTTTTGAAAATATATTTTGCAATGGTTCTCGTCTTTATAAGAACGTATACAAAAGGTTTTGTCTTTTGAAAATGTTTTGAGATGAAAGTGTTAGTGTGAAAAGGTTTTTGTCGTGATCAAGTGAGTAACTAGGAACAAATCTACCTACTCGAAAGGTTTTAAGTGTTATTTTCTTCCTTTTTTAGATGTTGCTATCTTACCATTGATTTGGTAAGGAACCCCATTGTTGGATGTGAAGGGACATGAGCGGGTCAATCGTACAGTCATCGAAAGCAACTTGTGAGACACTTTAGCAATTTTCGTAAGGGACTAGATCGTTTTATCGAAGGCAACATCGAGGGTCATCAAGGGACTACAATCTTTTTTATCGAAGGGCCATTGCTAAAGCGTCCCATATTCGAGGGACATGACTGTGTTTCCGAGGCAACGAGCGAGGCTACCCTAGAGGTGCGCGTGTGAAAAAGTGTGTTCGTTTCAAGTTATTTTGTCTTTGAAATTAGGTTATCTAGAGATTGTTTTTGAATCTTGCCATACACGCCTAATTACTATACAGTATAAAGAAAACAGTAAATTGCGGAAATTGAAATTCTACGCTATTACATAGTTTTCGGGAATGGGGGTACAATGTTTTTACAAATGGGGATGAGTCGAATGCGATTAAAAAGTCCAAATAGCAAACAATACAACCAAATCGAATTTGAGCGATTAATTAAAGTTAAAACAGTATATGAAATAAAATTAATTAATAAAAATTTAAGTATTTGTTTGTAAAATAAAATTGGAAGGAAAAACAAAAATAAAATTCTATTCTATTAAAGAAAATAAATGACTAAAGAAATTAATTTATATATTTTTTGTCTTTTAGGATTTTCGTTATTTAGAAATTAAATGAACCAAATAAAACTTAATATACAAAAATTAGTTAGTAAAATAATTTACAAAGTCCTAAACTATTTGACAAAATAAATTAATTTTGAAATTGTACATTTTTATTTAATTGAATTAGAATTAAATCTAAAATAAGTTCTAAACTAATTTAAAATTCTAAGTACTTAGATTAATTCTAAAATAAAGTAAATAATAGTTAAGTAAATAATAATAAATAAATAATAGAAATTCTAAAAATATTAAGTAAAACCTAAAGTTAATTAAAAAAACTAAAATTTACTAAAACTATATTTAAGCTAAACTAAATATAAATCAATTTAATTACAAGAAAAGGGTGTGAAATAGAGAATTAGGGGTGAGGCTGGAAAGGCATTGGGCTTGGGGGATAGCCCAATAGGGATTGTTTTGTCCAATAGAAAAATAATGCAAAAACAGAAAATGAAGAAAAAGAAAATGAAAACGTCCCTTGGGGGTCTCGAACCCGGGACATCAAGCTTGCATACCAACACTCCAAACACTACACCATCTATTTCTATCGTTAAAAGTATGACTTAACTAAAATATAATTTGAAAGCGGTTTAGAAAGTTGGGCCAACAAGCCCAATGGGCTGACCCGACCAGGCAAAGGAAAAGAAAAGGGTTTCGTGAACCCTATGGCAGTGGCGCGCCATTGGTTTATCATGGGGAAGAGGAAAAGTGCTTAACTAAATTGTTTTTTTCTTTTTTTAGATTAATTAGAACAAGGACAATGTTATCCTCTTCATCAAACTCTCACGATTATCTCTTCCGCTCACCTCGTATATTGTTTTCTCTATTCCTCACTCTGTTCATCTTCTCTATTCTCACGCGAGTCACCTCACCAACAACATCTCTCTCTCTTCCAATCCCTAGCGATTCGAACCCTAACCCAGAAGTAAACCTAAACCCCATATTTTACTATGTTCATATGAATGGCGAGTAGTTCAAACAATCATGCAAAGTACGATATCATAAAATTAAAGCCAAGGCTCTTGAAAAAAGGGAAAGGATTTATGGGTTACCGATAGAGATTTCGATTGGAGCCCAGGTATGATCGTTGCTCTCTTTCTCTGTTGATAGCAATTTCCTTTTCCTTTTTTTACAGATTTTTGTTGAAATTCTGCATCAGGGGTTCATACACTATTGTTGGTTACCTCAAATTCTTTTTTGAGTTTTTTTTGGTGATGTTGAGTGAGTTGATGTATGATGGTTAGGTTTGTTGAAAAAAATGGGTTTCAGAGGGTTTGTATATGTTCAGGCAAGTTGCATTGGTTCAATTGCGATCATGAGTTGGGCATGACAAAGGGGTTTTTTATGGATATTTGTTGATTTTTCCGGTTTTTGTGATTTGTGATTTCGCTGGTTTTTTTCTTGTTCCAAAATCTCTCTCCCTTTCAATGAAACAGTCGTTCTTCTTATAACCAGATAAGGGTGAAAGTAGGAGGGAGAGTTTTGTGAATTTGAACAATTTTGGTTTTCTAACTTTGGGCTTTAGAGTGTAGGTTATGTTTTGCCATTTTAGTGCAAGTTTTGGTGCAGGTTTTGGACTGTAATGCAGGTTGGTCATGGCAGGTTTTTAGACAGTTTTTTTGCTTAAGTGATACTTTTCTAACTTGTCCATATCTTCTTTCCTCTTTCATCTTTCAATGATACAAAGCAAACTTGCTTTTTCTTTAACTTTCTGAAGGATTTGCATTTTTTTGGAAAATGATGACAGGGTGCATACCATGAGCTAGCATTGCTATGCTATTGCTGCTACATTTTTTTGCCTTTGTATTGTTTTAGCAGCCTATGTCGCTGCTACCTTTGCTTGTTTTTGCTTTCATTTATGCTGCTCTTTGTCCTTGTTGTATTGTGCGTTTGGAAGTTTGCTTGCTTGTTGTATAGTTGTTGCGCTTTTGCCTTGGTTTTGGGCTGCTTTAGGTTGTTGTATTGTTTGACAGTGTGTTGGCTTTTGCTTGTTTGTTTTGTGAAGCTATCTTGGGCTGTTGCATTGTTTGGCAGTTTTTGGACTGGGAAGCTTTGGGCAATTTTTTCTTTTTGTGAACCAAGGCCCAAACCTTGTGATTTGAAAAAAATAGGAGAAGATTGGATCATGATAAAAAAACAAACCCTTTTAAAATGATTCCAAATGCAAATCCTCATGATGAGAAGTTTCTTGAAAATTTTGATTTTATGCTTGAAGTTTCATGTTGCTAACACTTTTTTCTTCATTTCTTTCATGTGATGAATGTTGACTTGGAGGTTAAGAAGACAAGGCAAGGTTGAAGATTGATGCTAGGTTCAAAGCAACATGAAGAATTGAAAATGAAAAAGCCATGATTGGAAACCAAATGAAGCATGGAGGATTTCAGAAGTAAGTTAGCATATGCTTAGGGAGTACTTTAGGTTTCTATGTACAAAAACTTGTGTAATTTTCTTGTAACTTGTAATTTGAAGCTTGGAAAACATGAATTAAATTTGTATTTTTTTTGTAAACTTTAATTAAATTGAATGAATATGAAATCTTGAATGATTTTGTGAAGAGAACTTCGAATCAAAATGGATCTTAAACCCTTGATGTTTTGAGTTTGCATCGTGAAATGATGAACTTTGAACGATGAATGCACATGAACATTTGAGAAGCTAGCACGACCCTATATTCTTGTCTTGGAAGGCCTTCATTGTGGTTGATTGTCTCTTTCACAATGAAGTTGTGGCTGTGTCCGTCAAACCGTATAACCATATGAGTGTTGGCTTTAGCACTTTCAGCCTTAATGTATTTCATGCAGCTTTCACTCCATAGTTGTCCAGATTGCAACACCGCATTCCACATTTCACCTCTTTTGGAAAATAACGCAGCCATCCTAAAATACGTAGATTTTACCAAGGCAGTGATTGGGAGGTTTCATATGCCTTTGAATACCCTATTCATTGATTCAATAAGATTCGTTGTCATATGCCCCCATCTTTGGCCATTGTCGTATGACCTAGTCCATTTTTCCACCGGAATATTGTCGATCCACCTACCGGCTTCCGGATTTGATAAACGGATCTCGTTGCGGTAATATTTGAATGTAGGTTGTGTCAATGCATATCCCGCATTCATAACCGCTTTCCTCAATGTTTTGTCCTTGATCTCCCTCGAGAAATTCTGGACGATATGTCTAACGCAATAGATATGCGTAGAAGGAGGGTCATGCCAACCGTTTGCAGGATTATTGTAGGAACTTTCAATGGAGGCATGTCTGTCCGAGATCAAACAGAGATCTGGTTGAGGAGCAACGTGTGTCCGCAGATTTTTCAAGAAAAAGCTCCAAGCACCACTGGTCTCCCCCTCGACAAGGGCAAAGGCAATGGGGAAAATGTTGTTGTTGTCATCTTGTGCAATTGCCATCATTAGCGTGCCTTTGTACTTCCCATACAACCAAGTCCCATCAATCTGTATAATTGGTTTGCATGATGCAAACCCTGTGATGCATGGTTGAAATGCCCAAAACACGCGACTGAATATTCTGTTGCCATTTAGTAGACTACCATCTTGGGCGTATGCTGGCACTGTTTCCAAAATGTAAACACTACCTGGAGAATACGTCTTGAGTGCAATCAGGTAGCAGGGAAGTTGTTGGTATGACTCCTCCCAGTTTCCGTACACGCTTTCAATCGCCTTAGTCTTTTCTAACCACGCCTTACGGTAAGACGGAGTGTAGTTAAAAACCGTGGTGATGTGGGAGATGATTGTTTTCACCCTCAAAGATGGGTCGTTGCTGACCAGGGGTAGGATTTCTTGACAGATGAGATCGTAGTTGAGTTTTCGGTGGTCCTGTGATTGAGTGGAACTTACACAAGTGTGGGTAGTCATGGAACCTATGACCCAACATTCACCCCTTAATCTGTATGATGCGGTCAGCTTGAACATACAGTCAGGGTTGACACACTTGATCTTGTACCTTTCCGGGTTGACACAGTCCACCTTAAAATCAACCGAGTTGAGCATGTGGAATTTTTTAATGGCCCTGATGCATTCCTCTCTGTTACGGAACTTGTCCTTCTCTTTTAAATTTTCATCCGACTGCATATACGGATTGAAAAATAAGTCAGTAGAAGGTTCATCTCCGCCCATGTTGAAGTTTGTCATGTGCGGAGGTGGTGTGTAGATTTCGTTTGCAAGAATACTAGGGATGCCATCATCGTTGGAATCATCATTCACCATTTCATCAAACTCTAACTTGTCATCTTCTTCTTCATCATCAACTGCATCTACCTCAGCTTGTTCATTCTCCAAAGGATCAACCTCTTGTGTCACCTGAGGCTCTCGCAGCATAATGTACAACTCAATAGAGTCGTACCCAGAATATACATGGCTGGAAAACATATTCTGGAGATCCTCGTCATCTTGAACTTCAACCTTATAAAAAATTACTTGGTTGTTTCCAAAAAAACTGGATTCTAATAAAATATCTGGGACACCGGGCCTCGTTCAAGTTTGGCCTCCAATTGTTTTTTAAAGTACGAGAAATTGGCTTTCCCGTTTAAGAGAAATCGGATGTTGTCTGTGTCTCTAAACAAAAACCCAGCGGTGGGACAAATGTATGTCTCACCGTTGAAATGTGCCTTGACGATAAATTGAGGTGTAGAGGCCATTGCGTAGAATTGTTTGAAGGTTTGAAGGTTGGAATGTTTGAAGGTTGGAATGCTGTAAGGTTTGAAGGTTTGAATGCTGTAAGGTTTGAAGGTTGGAATGTATGAACTTTATGAGTTATTCGAAAGTTGGAATGCTGTAAGGTTTGAAGGTTTGAATGCTGTAAGGTTTGAAGGTTGGAATGCTGTAAGGTTTGAAGGTTTGAATGCTGTAAGGTTTGAAGGTTGGAATGCTGTAAGGTTTGAAGGTTTGACTGCTGTAAGGTTTGAATGCTGTAAGGTTTGAAGGTTTGAACGTTGAAGGTTGGAAGATTTGACAAATTAAGTGAATCAATGTTATGATAAATGTAATACTAAAAATTTCAATTAAGTAAGGATGCAACCCCCAAGGCTGCCAGTAGTGTTACATGCAGGGAATCCCAAAGGCTGTCACGTAGCCTGAGCCTAGCCTGCAACAAAGGACACCTCTTATTCGCCAATTGGGATGGCAACACCATTCATTTTTGTACTCTTTCCCCAAGTCCAATAGCGCCTCACTTACTGTCCAATCCTGATACATGCATGCAGATATGTAACCCCCTAGGCTGCCACCTAGCCTGCGCCTACTCTGCACCTATACTGTATGTTATAAGTCTCCTCCCATCACCTCCAATGGGGTTACATGCATTCAGGCAAGGCATCCCAAAGGCTGTCACGTAGCCTGAGCCTAGCCTGCAACAAAGGACACCTCTTATTTGCCAATTGGGATGGCGACACCATTCATTTTTGTACTCTTTCGCCAAGTCCAATGGCGCCTCACTTACTGTCCAATCTTGATACATGCATGCAGATATGTAACCCCCTAGGATGCCACCTAGCCTGCGCCTACTCTGCACCTATATTATATGTTGTAAGTCTCCTCCCATCACCTCCAATGGGGTTACATGCATTCAGGCAAGGCATCCCAAAGGTTGTCACGTAGCCTGAGCCTAGCCTGCAATAAAGGACACCTCTTATTCGCCAATTGGGATGGCGACACCATTCATTTTTGTACTCTTTCGCCAAGTCCAATGGCGCCTCACTTACTGTCCAATCCTGATACATGCATGCATATATGTAACCTCCTAGGCTGCCACCTAGCCTGCGCCTACTCTGCACCTATAATGTATGTTGTAAGTCTCCTCCCATCACCTCCAATGGGGTTACATGCATTCAGGCAATGCATCCCAAAGGCTGTCACGTAGCCTGAGCCTAGCCTGCAACAAAGGACACCTCTTATTCGCCAATTGGGATGGCGACACCATTCATTTTTGTACTCTTTTGCCAAGTCCAATGGCGCCTCCCTTACTGTCCAATCCTGATACATCCTTAGGCTGCCACCTAGCCTGCAAGAGTGACACCTTTCATTTTTTGTACATGCATGCATGCATATATGTAACCCCCTAGGCTTCCACCTAGCCTGCAAGAGTGACACTTCGCATGCATGCAAGCACCAGCAACCACTATATGAAATTTTTTTCCCTATAAATACATACCATCTCATACATCTCTCACACCCACACAATACTCACTATCTGCTACGAAATATTTCATAATCTCTTACACTTTCTAAGTCTTTCATACTCTCTATCTCTTCCTAAGTCTTTCATAATCTCAAGCATTTTAAACAATGGCTCTTCTAACAATGGGCGATACTCACAGAGGCACAAGGGAAAATATTTCCGCATTTGTAATTTTCTATTTTGGTTATACATTTTTCATACTTCAGACAATGCGTTGTTCGTCTTACTTAATCTTACACATGTTACATTATAAACTCAGGACACAAAAAAATTCAGAATTCGTTCTCACAACTACCTAGCTCCCGACCCATTTATCGTACCATATCTGGAATACGCAGGTTTTGGACATGTCATAAAGATCTCCAACTGCACCATTGACTCGAATTTCATTCTTGCAATGTTGGAAAGGTGGAGACCAGAGACCCATACATTTCACCTACCAATAGGTGAATGTACCATCACGCTAGAGGATGTGTACATGCTACTAGGTCTCCCTGTCGAAGGTAAGGCCGTGAACGGGTCGGTTCAACAACCCAACTCTCAGTTTGAAGAACTATTGGGAAGGGATATAGTAGAAGGTGGTGGTGCGAGAGGTCAGGGAATACTACTCACTGAGCTGAAAAGTCATTATACAAGTTTGGAATTAAACGAAAATTCCTCCGAGAATGACAGGGTAGTAAAAGCCAGAACTTATCTTATGATACTATTTGGTACCTTTTTATTTCCCGAAAGTACGGGAAATAGTGTTAATTTTATGTATTTACATTTAATAAGAAATTTTGAAAAAACAAGAAAATATAGTTGGGGTTCTGCAGTTTTAGCCCACCTATACAGTTCCTTGTGCAAAAATGCAGTCAACGAAAAATGTACATCTTATGGGTGCTCTTTTTTACTACAAGCCTGGGGTTGGTGGAGGATGGAGTCCTTAAACCCCGTCAACAACAACACTTTCGGTTTCCCATACGCAACAAAGTAAGTCATCAAGTTATATCATTTATTACTATTCATCTCTTCCCCAAATATATGCTAAGAATAAAATGTTTTTCATTTCCTTTAGGTATTGCGTGAGGGTTATGGATTACAGCAAGAATCCAAGATTCAATGTTGCACTATACCGCAATTTGTTGGATCACTTAGGCCCGGATGACGTACGTCGTAGCTATTAACTTTTCTTCATTTAAATTATTTATACATTACTTTTGCGTTAACCTGGTTTAAATTTTATCGCAGTTCGTCTGGAGACCATATTTGGGTTTGGGCCATGATCCAAACCCGGAGGATGCACCAACTTGGATCGCGAAGACTACAATCATTTGGTTCAACATTGTGGAGATGCACCACAGCGACCGTGTGAAGATGCAGTTTGGAATGCATCAAGAGATACCAAGTGATCCATCTTGTTTGTCCCCATGGAATCTTAAAAGGGTCAACGCCCAGTGGGGTCTTACCAACTGGAAAGACTTCGCTCCAGAATGGTGTAAGATGTGGCAGAGGCGTCACCGTTATGTCTTGCAATTCCCGGTTTTCCTTAATAAGGTAATATGCGACACACGAATCAATATTTGTCTTGGTACAGGTCGGTTAGTAACCCTGAAATGCACGTGTCTCATCCAAGGTACTTGGTTGACCCACGCACACAATGGGCACAACCCTCGTTTCCCCAACAACAAACCCAAAACTCATCAACCTCCCACCAACCCCCAAGAAGAAACAGACCCACAAACACCCAACCACAGTCCCCACCACAACACAATTACACTCAAATGCCACACAACCAACCACAATCACCACCACACTACCAATACCTCGATATGCTTCACACCCAACCACAATACCAATCATAATACCAGCACACCCGCATACCCCACACACAATTTCAATCTTCCGTATATCCCAATATGGGCCCCTCAACATCCAGCCTTAGCCCTGATATGGGAATGTCGAAAGATTACAAACAAACCGACCCAGCCTACCATCAACCACAATATCACCAAACCACCCAACATCCTCAATACCAAACAACCCAAGATCCATTTCCTTTCTACCCACCGTACTCAGACGGTCAATGCTACATACCCACTATGGAACCCCACCCACCGCCAACACGACCAAACTTTGAGGGTATGGGTAACCGACTGTACCAAAGCGGATCTTCTAGATATGGAGATCTGACTGATTTTATGGATCCGGACCGCATTGACTTCGCTGGGCCATCGACCCTGCCGCAGCAGGAAACGCGACGACACCCAGCACGAGAAAGACGAGGACGGGGATGCGGAACCGAGGGTCATTACCGGGTTCCGGGGGATCACTGATTTATCTATTTTTTTTCCTGTATTTTTTTATTAGTTTTTTTTATCTGTTTTTTTTATCTTTTATTTTAATGTAATACAGTTGGATGTAATTTTTTTTTAATAAAAAAGTCCATTTTGTTGATCCTGTATCCAACACGCAATGCACCGGACAAAAAAAATCAAATTTTGCCCTAAAATAACACCTAGGCGCCATCTCACTTGGCTTAGGGCATGCCCTAAGCACATAGGCACCAAGTGAGATGGCGCCTCCCCTTAAAAAATGGGTGCATGCGCCAATTCAGATGGCTCCTCCTTTGGGGAGTCATCTGAAACATGGTTATTTGCGTAATTTTTTCCGAAACGCGGTTATTTATGAATTTTTTTTAATACGTGGTTATTCATAAAAAAAATTCTGATTCTTGAATGAGCCTTCGAATTCATAATAGACTTGAGCTTTGTATCTTGGCTTCTAAGTAATTCAACCATATTATTTTCCATCCTTTAATCTTAAATCAAATCTCTGAATAAAGTGAATGTCCTATAAGCTTAAACATGTCCAACATCGATCCAATAATCATCATTGTTTCGACACCAAGTATTCACAATGCTAGCATCAAAACGATTAATGAATTTTCAACTTAAACTTTCCATTTTCATGAATTATCCCGACATAAGAATCATTTTTTTTTTGAGAAAAAATGATTACGACATGAACAAAACTTAGAAGTTAAGAGCATTCAGAATCAAGCAAATGACCTATGACGATTCAAAAATTTTCAAGGTCTTCAAAGCACAATTTTCCTTTGATCCTTGAAGAGAATTTGTAGATGGCATAGCTTATGACAATGTGCAAGAATAATCGCCTCAAGATCTTGAAAATTGAGGAAATTACAATTCTTGGAAATCAGGCATAGTTACTTGAGATTAGGTCAAAATCCATGATGCGACTTCTAACGTATTCTAATTTTGGTGATCTTTCACGCGTAACCATCTCTTGATTTGTGAATAGAAAATGGAGATGACATCAAGGAGAGTCATATATAAAAGAACGGTTCAAAAAATATTTAATAATGAAGAAGTTATAATCGTTTGAACTTGATACTGAAAAGGCCGACTTTTGCAGTTGATTTTTAGTCATCTGAACCATTGACTGAGCAAACTCACGATGCAAGGATTGAAACATGGCACAAACATCCTTGAAAAACATGAAGGACCATAAAGACCATTTGAAACTTTTGAAACTCAATTTTTCTTAAGAAATACCAAACCCTAGCTGCTGACTCAACGCCTAGGAAGAGAATATGTTTGATCAAATCTTGTGCCAAATTGAGTGTTTGAGAAACCCTGGGATAACATCTTGAGTGAAAAATAGGAGGAAAAATTTTGGGGTACAACACCGCCCTTTCGGGTTTTCAGTCCACCGGGATACCCTTTTTTTCCCAAGATGCCCTTTCGGGTTTTCGACTTGCCGGGTGTACAATTTTTTTTTAATTTTCATCCCTTACTTTTGCCCGAACCCTTTTGGTTCGCCAGGAAGCCCTTATTTTTTCCTAGGCCGGTCAACCTAGCGGGTATTTGATTAGGCGTAGTATCTTTTCACTATTTCTGCATTGACAGGGTGAGGAAGGCCGTCACCATCCATGGTGGTTAGAATCATAGCTCCTCCCGAGAAAATGTTCTTAACCACAAATGGCCCTTCGTACGTGGGGGTCCATTTTCCACTGGGATCACCTTGCGGCAATATGATACGTTTGATCACTAGATCCCCTACTTGATATTCTTGACACCTGACTTTCTTGTTAAAAGCCTTGATCATTCGCTTTTGATACGTCTGACCATGGCAGATAGCAGTAAGTCTCTTTTCATCAATTATATTTAACTGATCAAGTCGGGTTTGGATCCAGTCGTCTTTGTTCAAACCCGCGTCCTTCGTAATCCTAAGAGAAGGTATCTGGACTTCGATGGGTAGGACTGCCTCCATGCCATATACCAGAAAATAGGGTGTTACCCCTGTCGACGTCCGTGCTGAGGTACGGTACCCATGAAGAGAAAATGGTAACATCTCATGCCAAGTCTTTATATGTCACCGTCATCTTCTGCACAATCTTCTTGACATTCTTGTTAGCTGCTTCAACAACGCCATTCATCTTCGGTTGGTAGGAGGAAGAATTATGATGTTGTATCTTGAACTGTTTACAGAGCTCAGTGATCATTGTGTTGTTGACATTCGTACCATTGTTAGTAATAATTCTCTCTGGCACACCATATCGACAAATCAGATTGTGTCGGATAAACTGCGCCATGACGTTCTTGGTTACTGTAGCAAAGGAAGCTTCCTCAACCCACTTCGTGAAGTAATCAATGGCTACTAGGATGAAGCGATGTCCATTGGAAGCGGTGGGCTTGATTTCTCCGATCATGTTGATGCCCCACATTGCAAAGGGCCACGGAGTTGTCAAGACGTTTAAGGGGACCAGAGGCACATGCACCTTATCAGCGTAGATTTGGCACTTATGACAAGTTCGAGAGTGCTGATAACAATCAGCTTCCATAGTGGACCAGTAGTATCCTCCCCGTAGGATCTTCTTATCCATGGTGTTTCCACTAGAATGGGTTTTAAAGGTGCCTTCATGTAGATCTGTCATGATTCTCTCTGTTCACTCTTGTCTACACACCGTAGTAGTATGGAGTCATGGTTGCGTTTATAGAGGATTCCATTATTGAGGAAGAACTTTTCAGCGAACCTTGTTAGAAACTTCTTATCATTGACGGATGCGCCTTTGGGATACTTTTGAGTCTCGAGATACCTCTTGACTTCGTGAATCCAGGGTTTGTCTGCCACTTCTTCGGTACCGATTTCATAACAGTGTGCTGGTTCATCCAATCTCTCAATGGTAATTTAGGGAGCTTCATTGTCCCACCTAACCTTGAACATAGAATACATGGTAGCTAGCGCGTCCGCTAACTGGTTCTCCTCTCGTGGGAAATGTTCGAATGTTACCTCCTCAAAGTTTAGGAGCAATGTAACTACATACTCTTTGTAAGGAATGAGATTCGTGTGCTTCATATCCCACTCACCTTTGATCTGAATTATCACCAAAGCGGAATCCCCAAATACACTCAAGAACTTGATCCTTAGGTCGATAGCAGCTCGAAGACCCATAATACATGCTTCATACTCCACCATGTTGTTGGTGCAGCTGAAACATAATCGGGCGGTGAACGGAGTATGACAACCCTCGGGAGATATGATTACAACGCTGATGCCGTTACCTAGTGCATTTGAGGCTCCATCAAAATACATAGACCATAGGGTTCCCTCCTCAGGTCCTTCATCCGTCAAGGTTCTTCATAGTCATTCACCAACATAATATTCTCATCCGGGAACTCAAAATTCATGGACTGGTAATCATCCACGGCCTGATGAGCCAAATGATCAGCCAATACACTCCCTTTTATTACTTTTTGGGTTGTATATTGTATGTCGTACTCAGTTAAGATCATTTGTCACCTTTCTATCCTTCCGGAGAGAGCGGGATTCTCGAAAATGTACTTGATCGGATCCATCTTTGATATCAACAAGGTAGTGTGAGTCAGCATATACTGTCTCAATCGGCGAGCAGCCCATGCCAAAATGCAACAAGTTTTCTCGAGCAATGAGTATCGTGTCTCACAGTCGGTAAAATTTTTTTTAAGGTAGTATATTGCGTGCTCTTTTCGACCAGACTTGTCATGCTACCCCAGCACACACCCCATTGAATTGTTTAGCACCATTAAGTATAATATCAAAGGTCTTCCTTCAATTGGAGGCATCAGAATTTGTGGTTCTTGAAGGCATTCCTTGTTCTTTCAAAAGCGGTCTGGCATTCATCATTCCACTTTACCGCTTGATCTTTCTTTAGAAGCTTGAAGATTGGCTCACAGGTAGCAGTTAGATGTGAAATAAACCTGGCGATATAATTCAGGCGTCCCAAGAAACCCCTAACTTCCTTCTTTGTACAGGGAGCTGGAATTTCTTGTATAGTGTTGTACCCCAAAATTTGCCCTCCCATATTCTTCAAGAAATTGCCAAGTCAGGCTTCAAAATCTCCCTAAGGGTTGCATAGTGTAAGGGCCTCCTGAACAGTCAAAATTAGGATTTTGGTCCTGATCAAGAAAATGAAGTTTCCAAGGGTCCATTCAAGTCTCACATGCCTATAAATATGGTCAAGCATCCTCATATCAAGTTTCAAGACATTCAGCACAAAATTACACAGTCAAAACCCTAAATTGCACTACAGTCAATTGTAGGGGCAAAATGGTCATTTGGCAGTCAAAAGTTCAAATTTTTGGTCAACATATCATTTTGAAGCCACAAACATCATTTGATCAATTCTTGATCATGATTCTCCAAGCTTGGCTCAAAAATCATCAAAATGCAAAAGTTTCCTTATTTGGACAGTTGAAAAAGTCAACTGTAAATTGACCAGGGCATAACTTTCACATGGATTATCAGAAAAATTCCATCAAAAGCTCATTTTGAAGAGAAAGACATTTCCTACAACTCATCTTCATACTTCAAGTCCAAGAAATGCTCTCACAAAAAGTTATCAATTTCAACATTATAGGTCATTTTCAAAAGTCAACAAAAAGGGACTTTAAGTCAAAGGCCGTAACTTGAGATTGGTAAATCACAATGACATGGGACCAAAGGCACTGGTTAGAGGAATCAAAGACCTTTCCAAAATGTCCAAGAACATGAGAAAAGCTTAAAAATTGAGCAAGTTATGCCTTGTGGAAGTTGGGAAATTTTTGGATATTTTGAAAAGTCAACATTGATTCAAATGACCTAAAATTGCTAATGGGCCCATTTTTCTTCCATAATTCATCATCCATGACATGTGCACGACCACTTGGCCCAAAGGGAAGTTTTATTCATTTTTTATTTATTTATTTGAATTTTTATTAATGATAATTCATTTAAATCAAATTAAATACATGAAAAATGCTAACCTAAGTTTTCCAATCTTTTTGTACATGTTTTATCCTCAAGATTTCGTGCATATTCAAATAGGGAAAGATTTGGAGAGATTGGAGTTGATTTGTATCAAAAAGCACATGGAAAGATTGAAAAAATAATGATGGAAAATCAAATCTCAAAATCCATGAATGAAAGAGATTTTGATCAGAATTGCTAACCTAATTCACTCATTACATAAGCCTAAACATAACCCTAATGCTTTGGACTAAAAAAGCTGCGCTAGAAACCCATCATCAAACTTGAAAAATTTGGCAAGAAACTCAATTATGAAAACCACATTCTAGGGCGATTCAAGGCATAATTCTTGTTTCATTAGCTTGCTGAAGGTTCACTGAACGTTTTCCAATCACAAACATTCATCAAAACATCAAGAATCGGTATACAGAACTTGAAATTTTTCATGAAAAATGCATAATCGTGTTTCGTATTCTAGGCATTTTCATTGTATTTTCTTGATACATTCATACTAATTGGCTTGTTCTGAAACTAACCATGTGCTTTGATTGAAGTTTTATGCATTATACACGATTTCGCCATGAGAGAATATTAGGGTTTTGCAAGCTTCAAATTAGGGGTTTCGTAACAAGGAAAAATTAGAACCCCTGACCACCACCATTCAAATCAGCGCGTTCAGACGATTACAAGGCCACCCTCGCGCCTAATTTATGGAGCCCCTGGGGCTAGTCGCTATTTTTCCTAACATGGCCTTTTAGAATGGTGTAAAACCGTTGCTTATGTCCTTTTTATTTCAGGAAAAAAAAGCCACGCGAAGAAGATGAGGACGTGTGAAGCGTTGATTGGAAGGTTTAAATTTCGCGCGTTTTGAACCACTAACCATTGTTTTCTTATTATATTATTCTTGGTTTATTTAATATACAAAACGCATGAATTGGCTCAGTGGCGCGCGTGTTGATTGATAATGTTAATGACCTGGGTTCGATCCCAGGTCTTCATCCTTTCCATTTGTTTTTTTCTCAATTAATGTTCATATGTAGCGCCCATGCTGAAGACTCTCATGCATCCTCAAAAATCAACGTCCACGTGTCCCTGAGAATCAGATCAAAGGCCAAGAATTGAGGCACATGATAAATCCCAGTCAATGCATCACATGCTAATGCCAAAGTCAAACGGACCAATGTCTTGATGGGCCTAAAATTTCTAAAGATACCTCCTGATTTGGGTTTGAACCCCCTAGGTTTGCCATGTTATTTATTTTAATTAATCTTTATTTTCTTTTAACCATTATTTGTTTAGTTAATTAATTATTTTCACAAAATATAAAAAACCCATAAAAAAATCAGAAAAGAATTAAAATAATAAATATTTTATTTCTAGTATTTTTATAAATAAATTTGCATGTAATTAAATTCAGTGTAAATTAGGTTTAATTTTAATACTTTTCATGACAAAAAAAATCTAAAAAACATAGAATTAGGTTTAATTAATTAATTTTCATCTTTTTATTCTTTTAATTTTTATTCATAAATAATTAAATAGTTAAATATTTATTTTTATAATTAAACTTGTATATAAAAATTAGGGTTAATTTAGGTTAAAAATGTTTTCTTAATAAATTAAAAAATATATAGAATTAGGATTAGTATTTATTTTAATTAATTTTTTTTCATTAAATCCTAAAATACTAAAAATACCAAAAAAAAACAAGTTCTTTCTTTCTTTTAATTAATTAATTCCTCATTAATTTAATTTCGCGAAAAGGGTCCAACGCCCTCGTTTTTAGTTCGCATGTTTATTTTTATTCTTATAATTGTGATGTATCTCTCCCAAAGCCGTGTAAATAATTGCTCGCACTTTTAACTCCTTATTTTCTTTTACTTTATTTATTTTCTGTCAAATCGGGTTCGAGAAACTTTTGGCGATGTGGACCCGCGCCTTTGTAATAGCTTTAGATCTTTACTTTCCCGCAAATATTTTAACTGTTAAATAAATGGCATGAAAGAATGTATGGACAAAATAGAAACAAGCGTAGAACACCAATAACATGACAAGATAAATGCAAATGAAAATGACACACAAAGCACACACCACCCCTAGGGTACGCCTCACTGTTGCCTTGCCTCGAAAGGTGATCGTCGAGTAGAGGATGTCTTAGTAAGTCCTCATGATCCAGGAACCTGGCATGAGGGTAGCTTCTAAGGTGTCTTCCCATTGCTCTGGTGATCACCATGTCCCGAACCTCGAATTGACCCGAACACCTCAACGGTGGTGCTACCTACCTCTCAATGGTGGGATGGCACTAATTTAAAGGACATCTACACAGACGAATTCCTTAGGGTAGGTAGACGACTCTAGATACTTGCTCTAATTTCAAAAACAAATCAAAAATACTTTTCACACCAACACATTTTCAAAAAGCTTTCGAAAGCATTTTTCAAACACTCTTGAGGACCGATACAAGAGTCGAACTGGAATTTTCAAAGAAACTTTTTAAAACCCATAATTGAAAAGCAAACAAACCATTTTTGAAAACACAAGTGAGCAAGTATCTAAGAGCCCATGGATAACCATGGATAGAAAGGGTGCTAACACCTTCCCTTTCTATAACCTACCTCCCGAACCGAGAGCAATCTCTTTAAGGAATTTTTCTGTGCTTTTGTCCTTTCCATTTGGAGAAAATAAAAGACGGTGGCGACTCTTGCTTCCGCGACATTTCGCGAACCAGCGTTAAACAGTCAGTTCCAGATCCACCGATCACAGAACTGGAGACTCTGCTGGGGATTCTTATAAAGTGAGGTGTACCTTAGGGCTTAGTTCATAACTGTGTTTTCAATTGTATTGACTTGCTTGCTTTACTATTGTGGGTTGCATGGGAGTTACATAGATCCTAACCCGGATCTGGGGATACCCTGTTTAGGTAGCATAAGCTGTGAGGGACCTGTCCGGCGTATACCGACATGGGTGAAGCAGTGGCTACGTTGGTGTGGCGCCTTGGTCTGTACCGATATCCCTCGTGTTGAAACAGGGAGAATATGGGTCTTCCAAGGAGTCATTAAGCACCAACAGACCTTAGAACCTTAAATGACACAACTTGGCCATTAGAACAGTAGCAGTATGCTACGCCCATTGAGGCTAAACTCTCGTGATGGTTCTGGCCGCAAGAAAAGATTGCGATGCTGGAGTTATGACCGATTGAGGGTAGTCAATGATATTGGGATCCTCTAAGAACCCGGTTACTTTTGATAGGACAGGTATGAACCAACAAACTGAAAGAGGGTAATACCTAGACCTCATGCTGGCCCTAAACTCTAAGGGTTTCTCTTGTGTGACTTGTGTGCCTTCGTACTTGACTACTTGCATACTTGTTATCTGACACATGAACTACTTGCAGGTTTCGTTCATAGTCCTTAATTGGGACTCATAACAGAGTTCACTAAGTTTCTTGCAGGTTTTGTTGACAGTCCTTAGTTGGGACTCATGACAGGTTTTACTTGAGTTTCTTGCAGGTTTTGGTTTGCAGTCCTTAATTGGGACTCGTAACAGGGTTACTCACATTACCCCATGCATACCATAACATCATACCATTGCATACATCCTAACCCATTTCAAGGATCTCAAGGGCTTGTGATGCAGATCATGATGAATCAACTATCCCAGCAAGGGGCAAAGGGGATTTATTTTCCTCTAGCCAAGGTTGTCAGGGGCTATGACCCACTTGATATGGTGAGCTTTGACACTGGAAGAAGATTGCCCTAGCCAAGGATGTCAGGGGCTATGACCCACTGGATATGGTGAGTCTTTGACCCTTGAAGAAGAATTCTCAATAACATGGGTTTCCTTCAATCAAGCTACCGGACCCAGATTCTAACCAATTTTCTTGTTTACCCCGCGAGGTCCTTGAAAACATTGCATGCATATCATACACATCATTGCATAACAGGTACCCTTTCTCTGCAGGTTGCTTACCTTCTTCACTGTTTATTTCAGCATTCTCGTCATGAATCCTGAATCCTCAACCGAGCACACTATCAAGGCCCTCCAGGCTCAGAACGCCCAGTTCCAAGGGCTGATCATGAATTTGACCCAGGGGCAACAAGATCTGAAGGCTCTGCTCTTGAAGAAGGAAAAGAAGAAGAGGAGGACTGTTTTGTTCAGCCCCAGACGCAGATCTAGGAACACCCTGCAGGATGAAGCTGAGAGGACAACTCCATCTGTGGGGAAAGGCAGTCATCAAGAGGAAAGGTTTCCCAGTCCAGTGGTCTCCGACAATGAGACAGATTTCAACGACGAACAGTACCCTCCGGCTGAGGATAGGTACAAACAATTGGAAGACCGGCTAAGTGCTATGGAGATACAAAAAGTGCCTGGCCTGGACTTCGAGGATCTAGGTCTGTCTTCTGGGGTAGTGATCCCACACAAATTCAAGGCACCTGCCTTTGCAAAGTACGACGGGGCATCCTGTCCAAAGCTGCATCTCAGGTCATACATGAGGAGGATCCAGCCCTACACGACCGACAGGAACTTATGGATCCACTTTTTCCAGGAAAGTCTTTCAGGGACTCAGCTTGACTGGTTCTATCAACTGAATGGAGCCAACATCCGTACTTGGGAAGACTTAGCCACTGCATTCTACAAGCAGTACCAGTACAATGCCGACCTTGCTCCCACGCGCACTCAGCTTCAGGGGATGTCTATGGGTACGGGTGAAGGTTTCAAAGAATATGCCCAAAAATGGAGGGACCTTGCTGGAAGGGTACAACCACCTCTGACTGACCGCGAGCTCGTCGACATGTTCTTGGGGACCCTGTCTGGTCCATTCTTCAACCACCTGATTGGGAATTCTGCTGTTGGGTTTACAGATCTGATCTTGACCGGGGAAAGAATAGAAGCTGGCATCAAGTCAGGGAAAATACATAATGGTGACTCCTCGAACATTGAGAAGAAACCATCCAAGAGAGAATCTAGTGCTGTCAACGCGGTAGCTATTGCAAAGCCGGCCGGTGCTCCTCAGCATCGCAGTCAACAAAGGGAAGAAAGACCTAAGAGGCAATTTACTCCCCTCGGCATGACCTTGTCACAGATATTGCCACAACTGCTGGAAACCAAGTTAGTAACTCTCATGGATCCTCCGAAGAATCCTAACAGGACACCTTCAAGGTACAATCCCAATGCTCGCTGCGCTTATCATTCCGACAGCCCGGGGCATGCTACAGATGACTGTTGGACTTTGAGAAATAGGGTTCAAGATCTGATTGACACAAAGGAAGTCCAGCTCGACTCTCCAGAGACTCCGAATGTGATCATTGCTCCCCTGCCAAAATATGGCTAGGATTGGAAATTTTTTGTTCATTCGAGTGTTCAATTTGTAATTTTCTTTTGACTGTTCAAACATTTAGTTCATGTCAAACTTGGTTATTTCATTAATGCATTACACATGTCTGTTTTGAAGTAATTATCTCATATTCACTATATGCAAACTGTTTTCATATTTTTGTGATGTCAACTCTTGATCTAAAATTCTAAGCCTCTTGAGGGAGGATGACGAAAACGATACCACGATCTTTACAGTATGCTTTTGAACAGACCCCGATGATGAAGTACAGGCATTGTTTCAATCCCTAAACACTGGAGTTATAAGGATGATAATCCCTCGTCAACCCCTCTGAGCCAAAGAAGTAGGAGTTTTTCTTTTCAAAAATTAAAAACCTTAATCATAACCTGGGGCAGGGTAGTTCTCTCAGTTGATCCAAGTGCATAACGAATGACACCAAAGAGGTCCTTACAAGACAAAAAAAAGACAGTGATGGTTTCGAACAATCATAAAGACAGGCAGTCATTACTTCTCAAAATAAAAACCCATTAAGTCAAAACCTATGAAGGAGACTTATAAAACTGGGGCATCCCGCTGACTGTAATTCCAAAAAGGAAACAGCTCAGGCAAAAAACAGGAACAACAAAATCAAAAAAAGAAAGAGGTTCTACAAACCCTCAACAAAAAGGAAGTGACTGCCTGTTCAAAATAAACTGTCAATGTCCAAACCATCATTGGAATATCAGAGCAAAGACTCAAACAAGGTCTAACGCACGATCAACTGAGTGTAGGTTTGAAGAACATCACGAAGAGCGGGTGGGTACAAATAATTTGAGCCTTTATCCTTTGTTTCTTAAACCATGAACCAGGCCACGCTACAACCCTCAAAAGTCCTAGCCGAAGCATGGGTTAGTTCGAAAGCATACTGTTACGAAAAGGTATCCTGACTCCTTAAGGCTTGCTGTAAAATACTGAGTTGACATCACATTTTACAAAAAATTCACTTGTTTTTATGAAAAAATGCATTTTCAAAAAACTTCAAGACAGACATAAGCTTTGCATTCTTGATACTGTTTGCATATGACTATTTGTTCGAACAGTAGAGAAATTCGCACGACGAATGCCTAATGAACAAAAGCACCTCCAATCAAGGGGAATGGCCTGATCATTGTCCATCATCTCGGGCAGTCCAGTCAAGATTCAAGGAATCTCTCAAGATGCCAAACAGCTAGGGGCAAACCTCCGCCTAAGCCACTTGGGGCATTGGACATGAATTCCCAGCAACAAATCTTGCATGGCCAAACATCTTCTGGTAGCGTGGCAACACAATAACAGGGGCACCTCCCTACATCCTGAGAGCATGGACATAGTAAAAAAAAAATACTACGCATAATCAAAGACCCGCTAGGTTGACACACCTAGGCAAAAATAAGGGCTTCCCGGCGAACCAAAAGGGTTCGGGCAAAAATGAGGGATGAAATGAAAAAAATCTGTACACCCGGCAAGTCGAAAACCTGAAAAGGCGGCTTGGGCAAAAACGGGTATCCTGGTGGACTGAAAACCCGAAAGGGCGGTCCAGGCAAAAATTAGGGATCAAAGCGTACGACTATGTCCCGGTATCTCGTCACTTGCCTACCAGAAGAAGATTTGTCAAACGGCAGTCATCAAACACCTTCGCAGGTACCTTCTTCTCAAACAGAAACTGGGGCAATAATGAGTTGTCTAAATGATCCGGTTGCCCTGTCCACCGAAGTGCCAAGGCAAGTTCAGCTGAAGAATGCGATCAAGATACCTTCACTCCCTGCAGAGCGAACGCGTCTCCCCGGTTTTATTCAAAGGTTATTTCTCCACCAGAGCTTATAACTGGATTATCCTCAGCTAAAAGCCACGGAAAGATCGTCGCCAATGCAGTCTTCTTATCCCCAGCGAAGTCCATCAACGCTTCCAACACAGCAAAGATATCCCCAGCAAGTTATTATCAACCTCAGCAAAGTACCTCTCTTTCCCCGCAGAGTAATCTATTCGCCAAGTTTATTCCCCAACGGAGTCATCTTCTCCTACCGGTATTCTTGCAATCATCATCCCCAACGGAAACGAAGAATCTCACTCTTCAACATCAGCCTAGGATTTGACTTCCTGGCATCCGTCAAGGATCTATTTTCCCAGACGAAGATACATTCATAACATCACATTGTTATACATCATGATACATGCATATACGCATCATATCATACAATCTCATGTGTTGAGAACATCGTTGCTTGATTCATATCATGCATTGCATATGACTGACCTTTACCTTTCAGGAAGGATACAGTTAAATGATCAGCTATGTAGATGAATACAGTCAAAAGAGACCAACCCAGTCAAAGAATACAAATCCAGTTAAATCAATGCCTAAAGATTTCTCTTATACAACCCGTCGTTATAGACACTCGTCGTTATAGACACTCGTCGTGATAGACACTCGTCGTTATAGACACTCGTCGTTATAGACACTCGTCGTTATAGACACTCGTCGTGGTAGACACTCGTCGTTATAGACACTCGTCGTGATAGACACTCGTCGTTATAGACACTCGTCGTTATAGACACTCGTCGTGATAGACACCCGTCGTGATAGACACTCGTCGTGATAGACACTCGTCGTTATAGACACTCGTCGTTATAGACACTCATCGTGATAGACACCCGTCGTGATAGACACTCGTCGTCATAGACACTCGTCGTCATAGACACTCGTCGTTATAGACACTCGTCGTTATAGACACTCGTCGTTATAGACACTCGTCGTTATAGACACTCGTAGTTATAGACACTCGTCGTCATAGACACTCGTCGTCATAGACACTCGTCGTCATAGACACTCGTCGTCATAGACACTCGTCGTTATAGACACTCGTCGTTATAGACACTCGTCGTTATAGACACTCGTCGTCATAGACACTTGTCGTTATAGACACTCGTCGTTATAGACACTCGTCGTGGTAGACACTCGTCGTTATAGACACTCGTCGTGATAGACACTCGTCGTTATAGACACTCGTCGTTATAGACACCCGTCGTGATAGACACCCGTCGTGATAGACACCCGTCGTGATAGACACTCGTCGTTATAGACACTCGTCGTAATAGACACTCGTCGTTATAGACACCCGTCGTTATAGACACTCGTCGTTATAGACACTCGTCGTCATAGACACTCGTCGTCATAGACACTCGTCGTCATAGACACTCGTCGTTATAGACACTCGTCGTTATAGACACTCGTCGTTATAGACACTCGTCGTCATAGACACTCGTCGTCATAGACACTCGTCGTCATAGACACTCGTCGTTATAGACACTCGTCGTTATAGACACTCGTCGTTATAGACACTCGTCGTTATAGACACTCGTCGTCATAGACACTCGTCGTCATAGACACTCGTCGTCATAGACACCCGTCGTTATAGACACCCGTCGTTATAGACACCCGTCGTTATAGACACTCGTCGTTATAGACACTCGTCGTTATAGACACTCGTCGTTATAGACACTCGTCGTTATAGACACTCGTCGTTATAGACACTCGTCGTTATAGACACTCGTCGTTGTAGACACTCGTCGTTGTAGACACTCGTCGTTATAGACACTCGTCGTTATAGACACTCGTCGTTATAGACACTCGTCGTTAAAAACCACTCGTTCATGAGGATAACCTGTCAGTAGAGACAACTCACCAACCTTACTAATTCCAGACCCGATTTCTGTATCTTGCCAGGGTGTATCTGTTGAATACATTTCAAGGCCTTCCCTAGTCCAGCTAAATCGACCCCAAACAGATTTTCCTGATAAAGACTCAGTAGAAGTTAGCCTATGGTTCTCTCCCCGATCCTGCGGAGATGATAATTCCCACCAAGCATCTGAAGACCAGCTCCTGTAACCAGTCAGGACACATCTATACAAAGCATCCGAAAACCAGCTCCTGCAACATGTCAGGTACTCTTTTTTCTTTTGCAGGTACGCAGGTTCTCGCTAAGGAATCTCTTACGCGATCAACATCCAGATGGCATCTATAAGCCCATCCACCTTCCAGCACCTCTCAGCATGGCATCTATAAGCCCATCATCCTATTCAGCAATCTCTAAATGGCATCTATAAGCCCATTCCACCATCACACTGCTACTATGTGAGCGCAAATTTCTGGGCACTCTAGTGTTCAATCCTCTTCTACCCTCGGATTACGAAAGGCACGTCAGCCAATCTGCACCCTCAGGTCTAAGAAGATTGAACAGGGGCAACTGTTGTACCCCAAAATTTGCCCTCCCATATTCTTCAAGAAATTGCCAAGTCAAGCTTCAAAATCTCCCCAAGGGTTGCACAGTGTAAGGGCCTCCTGAACAGTCAAAATTAGGGTTTTGGTCCTGATCAAGAAAATGAAGTTTCCAGGGGTCCATTCAAGTCTCACATGCCTATAAATATGGTCAAGCATCCTCATATCAAGTTTCAAGACATTCAGCACAAAATTACACAGTCAAAACCCTAAATTGCACTACAGTCAACTGTAGGGGCAAAATGGCCATTTGGCAGTCAAAAGTTCAAATTTTTGGTCAACATATCATTTTGAAGCCACAAACATCATTTGATCAATGCTTGATCATGATTCTCCAAGCTTGGCTCAAAAATCATCAAAATGCAAAAGTTTCCTTATTTGGACAGCTGAAAAAGTGAACTGTAAATTGACCAGGGCATAACTTTCACATGGATTATCAGAAAAATTCCATCCAAAGCTCATTTTGAATAGAAAGACATTTCCTACAACTCATCTTCATACTTCAAGTCCAAGAAATGCTCTCACAAAAAGTTATCAATTTCAACATTATAGGTCATTTTCAAAAGTCAACAAAAAGGGACTTTAAGTCAAAGGCCATAACTTGAGATTGGTAAATCAAAATGACATGGGACCAAAGGCATTGGTTAGAGGACTCAAAGACCTTTCCAAAATGTCTAAGAACATGAGAAAAGCTTAAAAATTGAGCAAGTTATGCCTTGTGGAAGTTGGGAAAATGTTTGGATATTTTGAAAAGTCAACATTGATTCAAATGACCTAAAATTGCTAATGGGCCCATTTTTCTTCCATAATTCATCATCCATGACATGTGCACGACCACTTGGCCCAAAGGGAAGTTTTATTCATTTTTTATTTATTTATTTGAATTTTTATTAATGATAATTCATTTAAATCAAATTAAATACATGAAAAATGCTAACCTAAGTTTTCCAATCTTTTTGTACATGTTTTATCCTCAAGATTTCGTGCATATTCAAATAGGGAAAGATTTGGAGAGATTGGAGTTGATTTGTATCAAAAAGCACATGGAAAGATTGAAAAAATAATGATGGAAAATCAAATCTCAAAATCCATGAATGAAAGAGATTTTGATCAGAATTGCTAACCTAATTCACTCATTACATAAGCCTAAACATAACCCTAATGCTTTGGACTAAAAAAGCTGCGCTAGAAACCCATCATCAAACTTGAAAAATTTGGCAAGAAACTCAATTCTGAAAACCACATTCTAGGGCGATTCAAGGCATAATTCTTGTTTCATTAGCTTGCTGAAGGTTCACTGAACGTTTTCCAATCACAAACATTCATCAAAACATCAAGAATCGGTATACAGAACTTGAAATTTTTCATGAAAAATGCATAATCGTGTTTCGTATTCTAGGCATTTTCATTGTATTTTCTTGATACATTCATACTAATTGGCTTGTTCTGAAACTAACCATGTGCTTTGATTGAAGTTTTATGCATTATACACGATTTCGCCATGAGAGAATATTAGGGTTTTGCAAGCTTCAAATTAGGGGTTTCGTAACAAGGAAAAATTAGAACCCCTGACCACCACCATTCAAATCAGCGCGTTCAGACGATTACAAGGCCACCCTCGCGCCTAATTTATGGAGCCCCTGGGGCTAGTCGCTATTTTTCCTAACATGGCCTTTTAGAACGGTGTAAAACCGTTGCTTATGTCCTTTTTATTTCAGGAAAAAAAAGCCACGCGAAGAAGATGAGGACGTGTGAAGCGTTGATTGGAAGGTTTAAATTTCGCGCGTTTTGAACCACTAACCATTGTTTTCTTATTATATTATTCTTGGTTTATTTAATATACAAAACGCATGAATTGGCTCAGTGGCGCGCGTGTTGATTGATAATGTTAATGACCTGGGTTCGATCCCAGGTCTTCATCCTTTCCATTTGTTTTTCTCAATTAATGTTCATATGTAGCGCCCATGCTGAAGACTCTCATGCATCCTCAAAAATCAACGTCCACGTGTCCCTGAGCATCAGATCAAAGGCCAAGAATTGAGGCACATGATAAATCCCAGTCAATGCATCACATGCTAATGCCAAAGTCAAACGGACCAATGTCTTGATGGGCCTAAAATTTCTAAAGATACCTCCTGATTTGGGTTTGAACCCCCTAGGTTTGCCATGTTATTTATTTTAATTAATCTTTATTTTCTTTTAACCATTATTTGTTTAGTTAATTAATTATTTTCACAAAATATAAAAAACCCATAAAAAAATCAGAAAAGAATTAAAATAATAAATATTTTATTTCTAGTATTTTTATAAATAAATTTGCATGTAATTAAATTCAGTGTAAATTAGGTTTAATTTTAATACTTTTCATGACAAAAAAAATCTAAAAAACATAGAATTAGGTTTAATTAATTAATTTTCATCTTTTTATTCTTTTTATTTTTCTTTCATAAATAATTAAATAGTTAAATATTTATTTTTATAATTAAACTTGTATATAAAAATTAGGGTTAATTTAGGTTAAAAATGTTTTCTTAATAAATTAAAAAATATATAGAATTAGGATTAGTATTTATTTTAATTAATTTTTTTTCATTAAATCCTAAAATACTAAAAATACCAAAAAAAAACAAGTTCTTTCTTTCTTTTAATTAATTAATTCCTCATTAATTTAATTTCGCGAAAAGGGTCCAACGCCCTCGTTTTTAGTTCGCATGTTTATTTTTATTCTTATAATTGTGATGTATCTCTCCCAAAGCCGTGTAAATAATTGCTCGCACTTTTAACTCCTTATTTTCTTTTACTTTATTTATTTTCTGTCAAATCGGGTTCGAGAAACTTTTGGCGATGTGGACCCGCGCCTTTGTAATAGCTTTAGATCTTTACTTTCCCGCAAATATTTTAACTGTTAAATAAATGGCATGAAAGAATGTATGGACAAAATAGAAACAAGCGTAGAACACCAATAACATGACAAGATAAATGCAAATGAAAACGACACACAAAGCACACACCACCCCTAGGGTACGCCTCACTGTTGCCTTGCCTCGAAAGGTGATCGTCGAGTAGAGGATGTCTTAGTAAGTCCTCATGATCTGGGAACCTGGCATGAGGGTAGCTTCTAAGGTGTCTTCCCATTGCTCTGGTGATCACCATGTCCCGAACCTCGAATTGACCCGAACACCTCCAACGGTGGTGCTACCTACCTCTCAATGGTGGGATGGCACTAATTTAAAGGACATCTACACAGACGAATTCCTTAGGGTAGGTAGACGACTCTAGATACTTGCTCTAATTTCAAAAACAAATCAAAAATACTTTTCACACCAACACATTTTCAAAAAGCTTTCGAAAGCATTTTTTCAAACACTCTTGAGGACCGATACAAGAGTCGAACTGGAATTTTCAAAGAAACTTTTTAAAACCCATAATTGAAAAGCAAACAAACCATTTTTGAAAACACAAGTGAGCAAGTATCTAAGAGCCCATGGATAACCATGGATAGAAAGGGTGCTAACACCTTCCCTTTCTATAACCTACCTCCCGAACCGAGAGCAATCTCTTTAAGGAATTTTTTTTGTGCTTTTGTCCTTTCCATTTGGAGAAAATAAAAGACGGTGGCGACTCTTGCTTCCGCGACATTTCGCGAACCAGCGTTAAACAGTCAGTTCCAGATCCACCGATCACATATAGCTTTTACCTTTGCAGGATCTACTTGGATGCCTTTATCACTGACAATGAAACCCAGAAGTTTACCAGACCTTACCCCGAAGGTGAACTTGTTTGGATTCAACCTCGGCTTATATATCTTCAACCTGTTGAGTAGCTTTTGGAGGTGATCAAGGTGCTCTTCCTCAGTCTGAGACCTGGCTATCATGTCATCAACATAAACTTTGATCTCATGGTGAATCATATTATGGAACAAAGCAACCATGGCGCGCTGATAAGTTGCCCCAGCATTCTTCAACCCAAAAGGCATCACCTTGTAGCAGAAGGTGCCCCACTGCGTGACAAAGGTTGTCTTCTCCATGTATTTAGGAGCCATCTTGATCTAGTTGTAGCTGGAGAAACCATCCATGAAGGAGAAGATTTTGTGTTGCACGGTGTTGTCGACCGAAACATTAATGTGAGGAAGTGGGAAGTCATCCTTGGGGTTTGCCCTATTCAGATCTCTAATCCACACACATCCATACCTTACCGTCCTTCTTAGGTACCAGAACAACATTAGCAACCCACTGCGGATACAAAGTGACAACTAAGAATCCTGCTTCGAACTGTTTCATGACCTCTTCCTTGATCTTCTCTGACATTTCAGGGCGCATATGATGGTCCTTCTGTTTAATTGGAGGACAGTCTTCTTTGGTCGGCAGGCGATATACCACAATATCAGTGTCCAAACCAGGCATGTCTTCATAGGACCAGGCGAAGATTTCAACATAGTCGTGCAACATCTGTATCAACCTCTATTTGACGCTAAGCTACAGATCTGCACCTATTTTAACCTCTTTTCTGTCTTCCTCAGTACCCAAGTTCACTGTCTCAACTGGCTCTTCATGAGGCTGTATGGCCCTTTCTTCCCGCTGTAATAGTCTAGCAAGTTCTCCAGGCACCTCACAATCATCCTCACCTTCATCCTCGGCTTGGTTGATCAGATTTTTGAAGTCATAACTGGCAATAGTAGAGGTGTTATCAATGGGATCCAGAGTGGATATGGATCTGCATTATGATACGTGAGTGTGTGTAAGAGAAAAGCTGTTTGGATAAAGTGGAAAACAGAAAAGAAAAACAGAGAGCGCAAAATTTGTATGCAAGAAACGTCCAATGCTTTATTAATGATATATGAAATTACAAATAATAGCCCTCACAAGCAAATCCAATGTGCCTCAGGAAAGGCACAAGGCCGTAAAGTTTTAAATTGTTTATTACAAATCTCAAAACAAGTAAGGCAATTACTGCGGAATAAAAGAAACTCATATAAAATCCCTAGCCGTCCAGTTACTCGGTCCACCGTTGTTAGTTGGGTAGATCCAACTATCGATGTTTGAGTCTTCCTCGTTGTCTTTAATGGCGTTAACCCCCGATTACTAATGCGTTGGGGAGGTCCTCCAGCTCGAGCGTGTCGAGCAGCCCTTTGAGCCCTTGTAGTAAAGCCCAAACCAAATTCGTCAGTTTTGTGAGTGAAATTAAGGAGCTGACCCCAATTGGCACACCCACCTTCTTCAACCACGGCCCTGGCGTCCTTGAGGGAAGCCATCTTCAGAGGAGGTTTGCTGTTGGTAGTAGTTTCAGTCGATGCTAAGATCCGAGGGACCTCTTCAAAATTCTGACAAGGAGTTTCTATGAATTCCCCATCCATCTCTATGTACCAGAAGGAATTGAGGTGGCTCATCATATACTCCTCTTCACCCTACACAATGACAATCTTCCCTTTCACCAGATACTTCAGCATTTGGTGTAGTATAGAAGTAACTGCCCTAGCCTCGTGGATCCAAGGACGACCCAACAAACAAGAATAAGACGACCTGATGTCCATCACGTAGAAGGTGGACCCAAAAGTTTGAGAACCAACTTTGATAGGGATGTCCACCTCCCCGTGCACCATTCTCTTCGACCCGTCAAAAGCCCTTACCACAATGTTACTAGGCTTTAACGTCAAACCCTCTCAATCCTGCCGATCCAACGCCTTCTTAGGCAAGACATTCCGCGAAGACCCAGTATCTACCAGCACATGAGCCATAGTGGTGTCCCTGCATTCAATCGAGACATGCAGAGCATCATTATGCTTCCTTCCCTTTGGTGTCAAGTCTGCATCTGAAAAACCCAACCCATTATCAGCAGTCAGGCTGGCTACACAATCTTTTAACTAATCAGCTGAAGTTTCCTACGGCACGTGCGCAGTCTTGAGGAATGCAATCAAAGCCTTCACATGGTCTTCAGAACACAATAGTAAAGACAACATGGATATCTTTGATGGTGTCTGCCCCAGCTGCTCGACCATATTGTAGTCGCTCTTCTTAATTATTTTCAGTATTTCCTCCATCTCTTGCTTAGAGGCTTCCATAACAATTTTCCTAGGTGCCTCCGTCAAGGCAGACTCACCTATAATTTCTTTGCCACGGGTATCACATGATTCGTCGACAGGGGTAATAACTGGAGTAAGAATAGGAGCAGTAGTTGATGTACTAGTAGGAACAACAGATGGAATGATAATAGGCTTATTGACAGTCTTAGGGGAAATCTCGAGAGAGAAGACCCTTCCACTTCACGTAACTTTGCTGGTTCCGACAATGTTACCAATATCAGGACCAACCTCTTCATCTTTCAAATCTTGTTTGATGCCATGATAGTACACATTGGCACCATAATTCTAGGGGACAGCTTTGTCCTAGACATACGGGACAGGACCAGGAACAATGGTTATCAGAGGAGTAATTCTTGAAGCATATGTAATCCTAACAGGTCTTCTCGAGGAGTCCTTGGAAGGATTGGCGGAAATGGTTATAATTGCAATGTCTTCAGATGGAACAACGGGAACCAAAGTTTTCTCGAACAAAATTTATTTGCTGTCCATCAGGAGTTGAACACCAAACATCAGCAAACGGCAACCAGAAGGTAAAAACGAACACATGTGGTAACCTTCACCACAACCCGGAAATAAACCGGCCAACATCAAATTCTTCTTCACAGTCATGAGAGGAGTAGAAACTTCATCCACCAAGGTCACAAACAAGTCGGTATCAACGACATTAATTCCATGACCGTGCTTAGGCATGGGAGCAGTTATGACATTGGGCTTCTCCGAAGCATCAAACTCAATTTACTTGGCTTCAATCAGATCTTGTACCTTATTCCTTAGAGCCCAGCAGTCATTGGTATCGTGGTCAGGACTCTCAGAATGATAGGCACACCGAGCATTTGAATTATATCGGGGAGATGTAGTATTTGGATTCTTGAGAGCCTCTTTCAAGGTTTCCAAGTTGGATCTCAACAGATGAGGTAGAACTTCAGCCAATGTCATGTTGATTCCGGTAAACTGCCGTTGTGGTCTTTCCACTCTTTATTGGTTGTTGCATTGTGGAGCACTTGCAGGCCTAGGTATCATTACGGCACTTACTGTCTGACGATGTTCAACCCTGTTTTGGCCCCTCGGGCTGTAGATGGCACTCGCTTCCTTCTTACCAGCAAAATGATTCTTTACTAAACTCAAAGGGGCATCCTTTTGTATCTTACTGCTCTGAATCCCAGCTTCTACTCTCTCTCCTGTTAGAACTTGCTCGGTGAAACCAGATGATGAGCTACCGATCAAGTGATTAAAGAATGGACCAGATAGCATCCTAAGAAACATATCAACAAACTCCCTATCAGACAACGGGGGTTGAACTCTTCCAGCCAAGTCTCTCCATTTATGTGCATAGTCTTTAAAGCCCTCACTTGCGCCCATAGACATACTCTGGAGTTGAGTACAACTAGGAGCAAGGTTGGTGTTGTATTAATACTACTTGTAGAAAGCAGCAACCAAATCTTCCCAATTTTGGACATTGACTCCCTCCAGTTGGTAGAACCATTCAAGTTGAGTCCCTGACAGACTATCTTGAAAGAAATGAACCCAAAAATTTCTATCACCGGTGTGGGGCTGGATCTTTCTGACATAAGAACGGAGATGGATTTTTGGGCAGGACACCCCATTATACTTAGCAAAAACCGGAGCTTTGAACTTCTGCGGGATGACCATTCCCGACACCAATCCCAATTCTTCGAAATCCAGTCCAGGTATCCTCTGAACTTCCATGGCACTCAAATGATCTTCCAACTGCTTGTATCTATCCTTAGCAGGAGGATATTGCTCATCATTGTAGTCAGTATCATTGTCAGAAACTGCAGGACTAGGGTCCTTCTCCCCTGTCTCTTCTTCTTGGTTCTCCCCTTCCTTAGATGAAGAGGTCAGATCGACTTGTCGCTTCAGCCACTCCCCAAACCTTTTGCCTATATTCAGAATACTTGCAACCTTCTTCTTTTTCTTTTTCTCTTTCAGGATGAGGGCTTTCAGATCCTCCTGCCCTTTTGCCAAACTTACGAACATTTGTTGGAACTGGGTGTTTTGTGCCTGAAGGTCCTTGATGCTTTGTTCAGAAGACATTTTTGCTGAAATAAACAACGAAGAAGATGAGAAACCTATAATCGTACTTGTACATGCAATGTTATGAATGGGATGCGCATGCAATGATTTCAAAGACTTTGGGAAATTTAAATATGCAAACCAAAATAAAACAAAGACTTTATTAGCTGAATTCAAAGTTCAAATTCCTTTTAGGCGTTAAAATTAAAAACAAATCTAAAACTAAAAAAGAAATCAAAATTCCCATGGATGCTTCCATTTTGTGCCTAGATAATCATTGAGTCATTTTTCCTCGTGGAGCTGCTTTGTGAGCTCTAAAACCATCCTCTCTTGAGCATGGAACTGATCCCTGTAAGTATTGCGCTGATTCATCAACTGAATCCAAGACCTCTGTAATTCCCCAAGATCAGTGGGCATGTAAGGATAGAGAACCGTGTAAGGAATACCCCCTTCAGTAGTGGGTTCCATAATCATTGGTAAAACAGCCACATATGGAATCATAAGCTTCTGGGCACGAGCTCGTACCCATTGGAGGTGAGGTTCCATAAGAATGGAAACCTTTGGCCCCAAAGCCTTGGCGCCAGATCTGTTTACCATGCCCCAAGCTCGTATGAACCTCTGGCGATACTCTTGAACATCATCCTCATAGTTGAATACAATGCCCTCGATAAGTAACTCATGGGGACCATCTCTTCGAGCGTAACCATATTTTCGCAGAGCTAAACAAGGATTGTAGGTAATACCCCCTCTGATACCAAGTAATGGGACATTAGGTACTCCCCGCAGTGGTCAATAATAGTAGTGTTTTCCATAGCTCGGGAACACCAGAGAATACCCATGTGAGCGAGTGACATTATCCTTTGTGACCAACCCAAACCTTCTTCTTTCTTTAGTACGGACTTATGGAGGTGAGAAATAAACAACCTCAACAACAATGGCATGTAACACATAAGAACCCCTCTTCTCTTCATGGTGCGAGTATGGAGAGCGTGCAAAATATCTCCGAGCAAGGTAGGCACAGGGTTGCTAGAGAGGAAGATCTTGATATCATTCACATCTATGAATGAGTCCAGATTAGGGAATAGGACTAACCCATAGATTAGAAGAGCCAAAACCTCCTCAAAAGCCAGAAAATCCATATCATCCCAAAACAGCTGGGCCTTGTCTATCAAAAACTTAGCTAGAAAACCTTTGACTCCGCTTCTTGTTTCCCAATTGGATACCACATCGGCCCATTTCATATGCAAAGCTGAGGCAATGACTTCTGTCTTAGGAACTTCTTCTAGACCTGTGAAGGGAAACTGTTCAAGAATGGGTATATCCAACAGCTGAGAGAATTCTTCCAAGGTAGGCACCAACTGATTTTCTGGAAAGGTGAAGCAGTGGTGCTTGGGATCAAAGAACTGAAAGAGTACACTCATCATATTTTCATCAAGGTTTGAAGTAACCAGGTTGAGAAGTTGACCATGTCTCTTAGTGAATGCAAAAGTTTCAGAAACCCTTGATACTAGCTCTTTGAGTTGGAAAGGTATCTTCACAAAGCTGATTCGGACAGTGTTTCTACGAACAGAAGCCATGATCTACAAAACAGAAAAAAGATAAATTCTGTTGGTCTTTGAAATGGTTAGTGCAATAAGAATGGATGTTATGTTATGATGCATGATGTCATGATAAACCACAGGTATAGCAAACACAATCAAATCACACCAAGTCCTTAGGTTTAAGGCCTACATGAGGTTAAAGGTCATACCCTCTTAAAGTTTAGTTGGTTCCAAACCTGTCTTAAAAAGTAACCGGGTTCTAAGGGATCTCAATATCACTGCCGTCCTTTATCGGGCATTGTCTCAGCTCAAGCAATCTTTTCTTGTGGCCGAAATATTCCGAAAGCCTGATCTCAATGAGTGTAGCATCGAGTATCAACCAATCCTCATCTCTATACCGAGGCCGGCTATCTCACTACTTTCTAGTGGCTAATTTTGTTCAACTAAGGTTCTAAGGTCCGTTAGTGCTTCATGACGCCACGCGGTGGCCCCGTATTCTCCTCATTTCCCCATGAAGGATACCGGTACCAACCAAAGTGCCACACCAACACAACCATCGCTTAAACCATATCGGTCTATGCCGTACAATCTCCATGATCTATTATTGTTTACCTAATGAGTGCTCCCAGATCTGGGTGTAGGATCTATAGTAACCCAAGCAAAAACCCTTTAAGAATAAAGCAAACAAACAAGAAAGCAATATTTTGAAATGACCTAGATCCTAAGGTAAACCCCACTTATTAATGTCCCCAGCAGAGTCCCCAGTTATGTGATACGGTGGCAGAACCGACTGTTTTTAGTGGTTTGTGTTTTGCTTTTTTTGTTTGCAAAATATCGCGGTAAGCAAGAGTCGCCCTCGACTTTTATTTCACCCAACTAAGGAAAAGGAAAAAGAACAGAAAAAACCTTTTTCGAGAATATTTGTGAGTACGGGGGGCAGGTTATAGAAAGGGAAGGTCTTAGCACCCTTTCTATCCATGGTTTTCCATGGGCTCTTAGGTACTTGCTCATTTTAAAATTGCTTGTGTATGTGCTTGTTTTGAAAAGTTTTTGTTTAACTTCGTGATAACCCTTGTATCTGTCCTCAAGAGTGTGACGAAGTTGTTTTTGAAAATTGTTTTGCAAGGTGTTTGTGTGAAAAAATTTGTTGAGCAAGCACTTAAGATTCTACCTACTCAAAAAAGATTGTTCATTTTACCGTTTCCTTTAGACAGTGTTATCCTACTATTAAGGAGTAGGTAGCCCCATCGTTGGAGTTTGTAAGGGACGTTCGAAAGGGACAAGTATAGTCACCAAAGAAATGGGTAGGAAACCTTAGTAGTAACCCTAGAGTCTTAAGATATTTTCGAGGCAACATTTCCGAGGAAACATTTCCGAGGCAACATTCGAATGGGACATTTGATCTTTTAGACAGGAGGGAAACCACTAAAATCTCCTATGCTTAATGACTGTTTTACCGAAGGCAACCGAAGTTAGGCAAACCCTAGGAGTGAATATCTGCATGTGAATTTTTATCAGTTAATTTAGTCTTTGCACATTAGGTGATCTACCATTTTAATTTTCAAGCATATTTCCATACAATCCTATTAACCATGCATCTAACAGTTAAATATTTGCAGGAATTTAAAGTGCGAGAAAATAAACCTAGCTATTACAAGGCTCCGGGGAGGGGAATTAATTACATAACCAAAAATCGGGGATTAAACGGTAAATGAAAACCCTAATTTAAAGCTATTACAAACCCAGGGCAGTTACAAAATTATAAAAAAGAAAAGTAATCAAAACGCGCGGCGAATTAAATGCGAGGACGATAATTAATAACTTAAAACCCTAATTGAGAGAAAAAGTATTTTTTGTGCATTTTTAATTGAGAAAACAATTTAATTGCAAATTAATTAAACCATAATTTCTAATTGTTTTTAATTATGAAAAAAAAGTAAATTAAATTAACCTAATTTTCTAATTAAATTAAAATAAATATTTTATGAAAAAATGATCCTTTTGTGATTTTGGTGATTTTTTAATTTAAAAAATTATTGTGTTAATTAAAAAATAAAATTATTAATGAAATAAATAAATAAATAAAAAAATTGAAAAAAAAGAAAGAATTTGGCTTGTGCTGAATAGTAAGGCTGGGGGGTGCATTGCTGGAAAACATCCTGGCCCATTAGTGCTGAAGCCCAGTCAACGTTGGATTATGTGTGACGTTGACTTGAGGGTGTATCATGGTCCTTCATTGTTGAGCGCTACATTTGGCTGAGTGATGCATCAAGTGGCTGGACGTTGGGATTGTACGGAAGGCGCTTGAGGATTGATGTACTAGATCTGTGGATAGAAATTGAGAAAATAATGAAAATGGCTTGGACCTGGGATCGAACCCAGGTCCTTATTCTTACCACTGAAAGCCCTTGTCAGTTGCGCTGCTGTGACTAGTTGTTAGAACAGTGAAAGCAAAAGATAATATGCAAAACAAGGTAAGTGAATCAGAAAACGCGCGAGATTCATATGACCCAATGGTTGGCTGCCAAATATCTTCTTCTTCCTAGAACCGTCACGTTAGACATCAGATCTATACCTACAGACACCTTCCGTCGCTATAAGCCTGCAATATCTCAAAACATAATACAAGCATGATAAATCACTTATGAATACATTGATCAATTCGTTTTGACCTCACGAACACGATGGTGCCCTTTATTTAGGCTAATTTAACTTGAGGACAAAAACCCTAAAAGTAATGTGAAAACTCTAGCAATGGCAATTGCACATATATACGTCAAAACTTCAATTAAACTATTCAGTCAGCTTGCAAACATGTCAAAGATCACAAATATGTCAATCAAATGTGCTAATAATGCAGAAATTACAGTAATCGATTTTGAAAAAGTGGGCGAACCGTATGAGTTATAGCTCGTTTTTCTGGATGCTCCAAGCCTTGGAAATGATTGGGATAGCTTCAGTGCACGCCCAGCATGCGATTGCTGGCCTCAAATTGCTTTGAAAGGTCCTGTGGAGTGAAAACCGAGTCACACTTTTTGTCAAGATTTTCGAGTTTGTTCTTGCTCTTTCACGACTGCTAGCCCTTTTCTTTTGCCTTGTACTTGTTTATTATATATCCCTCAATGAATTAGGATTGTAAAATAGCTTGGATCTTGAAGTTTTGATGAGATTTGATTTGATTCTTTAGCCATATGCAAACCTTCCAAATTGAGCCAAATTATCCCATTTTTGTACCAATCATGCTTGATTCGTTTTGGTCTTGATATATCAGCATATTTTGATTAAGATCCTGTCAAAAAATCATATAAAAACATATCTTTGATATTATTTACCAATTATTTGATCTTATTTAATTTTTAATTAATAAAAAATCAGAATAAAATGGAAAATGAAGAAAATAACATGAGGGTGGATATTTTGGTCTTGGAACATGCTACAAGTGAGGTACAATCATGAAATGCTAAGCTCATTTAGTAAAAAAAATTCACTTTTGAGCATATTTGACTTTTGGCAATTTTGCAAAAAAGGTCAACTTTGACAAGGCATATCTCCTCCAATTTTAACCCTAGAAAGGGGTTCCTGGACTTTTAAGAAATATTAGGATGTCCCCTAAGCAACCCTTTTGGTCTCATTTCAATTGGATCTTCCATGTTCATGTAAGAAGCTTTGACCCAAAAGGTGTTTTTGTTGACTTTTAAAAAGGATCTATAATGTAGAAATTCACTTCTTTTTATGAGTGCATATTTTGAACTTGTGGGATGAAGATGAGTTGTAGGGAATTGCATCCTCTTCAAAATGAGCCTCGGATGGAAAATGTCTGACAAAGTATGTGGAAGTTATGCTTGGTCAAAGTTTGGTTGACTTTTCCTAAGAAACCCTAATTTAGCAACTTGTGGGTTTTGATAAATTTGGGGCATTCCTTGAAGAATCATGATCAACCCTTGATCAAATTATGAAATTCACTTCAGCATGTTGATTTTGACCAAAAATCTTGAAGTTTGACTGTATGTGGGCCACAGTTGACTTTTGACCTAATACAATCGATTCTCAAGCATCTGAGCAGTTGATTGAGCAAACTTCTTGTGCAAGGTATGAGACTTGACATGGAGAATCTTGGGAACATACTAGGACCTTGGAGAGCATTTGAAGTATTTGGATTTCACCCATCTTGATGAAAATGGTAACCCTATTTTGAGATGCATTGCCTTAGGAGAGAGTTTGTCTGGTCAACTCTTAGGCATCCTTTAGCAAGTTGAGGATCTCAATGGGCATGTGTTGAGTAAAATGAGAGGGAAAATTTTGGGGTACAAAAGGAGGCACCAAAAGAAGCTATAGTCAAAGATACCTCTGGACAAGAAATGGAAGAGGTTTTGAAGATTATTCGTAGAAGCGATTACAAAATTGTTGAACAGCTCAGACATACCCCATCCAAGATCTCTATGTTATCCCTGCTACTGTATTATGAAGCTCATGCACAAGCTTTAACGAAATTTCTGAAGACTGCTGATGTACCACAAGAAATTTCTGCCGATCAATTTGGAAGTTATGTTGCTAGCTTAACGACTGATAATAAATTAGGTTTCTCCGATGCTGACTTGACTCCAGAGGGGAGAAATCATAATAGGGCTATGTATGTCTCCATTGAATGCAGGGGCACTACTTTGGCTCATGTGTTAGTTGATACTGACTCTTCTCTGAATGTTCCGCCAAAAGGCGCTCTGGACAGACTGGATTGTGAAGGGGTTATTGTGAAACCTAGCAACATCATAGTTCAAGCCTTTGAAGGATCAAAAAGAATGATACATGGAGAAGTGGACCTCCCGATCATAGTAGGTTCACAAATATTTGAATCCACCTTTTATGTAATGGACATCCAGACAGCTTATTCTTGTCTATTAAGACGCCCCTGAACCCATGGGGCAAGCGCTTCTACCTTCACCTTAGACCAGAAATTAAAGTATTTTGTGAAAGGGAATATTATTATTCTCTATAGAGAAGAGGAGTATATGGCCAGCCACCTGAATTTATTCCGGTACGTGGAGATGGATGGAAAATTTATCGAGACCCCATGTAAAGCCTTTGAAGTAATTTCCCCTGCTGCTGTTGAAGATGTTTCTCCCATTCTAAAGACAACCAGGGTTTCGTGCAAGATGGCTTCCTTAAAATATGCCAAAGCTACTATAGAAGAAGGTGGTTGCACAATTTAGAGTCAGCTTCCTGATATCCCCTATAAATATGATAAGTTTGGTTTGGGCTTTAATGTAGAGGGTTAAAGGGTTATTCTTCGCGCTCGGGCTGGAAGACCTCTGTTCCGTATCAGCAATAACAGAGTAAATTCTATAGAGGATGCTGACAGTGATGGTGACTTTGACATCTGGATCTTTCCTACCATCAGCAATGGACTCAACAATTAGAAGGCGGAAGACATTATCCATATCTCCTTTAGCCAGGAGTAATATCTATTTATTTTTTTATCTCTTTGAGAAGTTTGGTTATGTAATTTCTTTTTAAACAATGACTTTAAACCTTGTGTCTTACCCGGGGCACCATAGTCCATTTGTTAAGGGTTGTCATTTCATATGTCATCTTTTCATTTAATGAAAACATTGTATGTTTTGCATTCAAATTTTGTGCTCTCTGTTTTTATTTTACTTTATTTCATTTTCAAATAGCTATGTGTTCTTACACACACCCACACATTATATTGCAGATCCCCATCCACTCTGGATCTCGTTGATAACGGTTCTGCTATTACCGCTTATGACTTTGAAAATCTGATCTATCAAGCCGAAGACGAAGGTGAGGAAGATTGTGAAATACCCAGAGAACTTTCCAGACTCTAAATACAAGAAGAAAAGGCTATCTAACCATATGAAGAGCCAGTCGAAGTGGTAAACTTGGGTTCTGAGACAGATAAGAAAGAAGTCAAGATAGGAGCCAATTTAGAGGGCAGTGTCAAGAACATATTGATTGATATGTTGCACGACTATGTTGAGGTATTTTCTTGGTAATACGAAGACATGCCAGGGATCGATACTAATATTGTGGTTCACCATCTGCCAATGAAAGAGGGTTGTTCTCCGATTAAGAAAAGGTTCTCTGTATGCATCCCAAGATGTTAGAGAAGATCAAGCCGAGGTTATGAAACAATTCAATGCGGGTTTCTTAGCAGTGACATCATATCCTCAATGGGTTGCTATTGTTGTTCCGGTACCAAAGAAATATGAAAAGGCACATGTGTGGGTGGATTATAGGGATCTAAATAGGGAAAGCCCTAAAGGTGACTTACCACTTCCACATATTGATGTTCTGGTCGACAACACTGCTCAACACAAGGTATTCTCCTTCATGGATGGTTTCTCGTGTTATAATCAGATCAAGATGGCACCTGAAGACATGGAGAAAAATACCTTCGTCATACTGTTTGGCACGTTCTTTTACAAGGCCATGCCTTTTGGGTTGAAGAACGCATGGGTAACTTATTAATGGGCCATGGTAGCTTTATCTCATGACACGATTCACCATCATATAGAAGTCTATGTCGATGATATGATAGCCAGATCATAGAGTGAAGAAGAACATATTGATCATCTGCATAACCTATTTGAAAGGCTGAAGAAGTACAAACTGAGGCTAAATCCGAACAAATGCACTTTTGGGGTGAGATCCGGTAAACTCCTGGGTTTCTTCGTCAGTGGTAAAGGTATTAAAGTTGATCCCGAAAAGTTAAAGCCATTCAAGAAATGCTGGCTACCCGTACTAAGAAGGAGGTCAGAGGTTTCTTAGGACGACTAAACTACATTTCTCAATTAATTTCTCATTTGACTGCTACCTGTGAGCCAATCTTCAAGCTGTTGAAGAAAGATCAAGTAGTAAAATGGAACAACGACTATCAAATAGCCTTTGATAAAATCAAGGAGTATTTACAAGAACCTCTGGTTGTGATGCCACCATTTGAAGGAAGACCTTTAATCATGTACCTAACAGTGCTAGAGAATTCAATAGGGTGTGTGTTGGGGCAACATGACGAGTATGGTAAAAAAGAGCATGCAATATACTACCTTAGCAAAAAGTTTACCGACTATGAAACAAGATATTTACCGCTCGAGATAATTTTCTGCGCTTTGGCATGGGCTGCTCACCGACTAAGACTGTATATGTTGACTCATACTACTCTATTAATCTCTAAAATGGATCCCATCAAGTACAATTTGAGAAGCCAGCCCTCTCGGGAAGAATAGCCCGATGGAAAATGGTCTTAACAGAATACGAAATTCAATACACCACTCAAAAGGCAATCAAAGGAAGTGTACTGGCATATCATTTAGCGCATCAAGCTGTAGACGACTATCAATCTATGAACTTCGAATTCCAGGACGAGGATATTATGCTAGTTACAAATTGTGAAGAACATGGACCGTATGAAAGACCTGAGTCAGGATCCCGATGGACTATGGTTTTTGACGGGGCATCTAGCGCACTTGGTAACGAGATTGGTGCTGTAATTATATCTCCTCAAGGTTACCATACACCTTTCATTGCCAGACTTTTCTTTGGTTGCACCAATAATATAGCTTAATATAAAGCGTGCATCCTGGGAATTAAAGGTGCTATTGACCTGAGAATCAAATTCCTGAGCATATATGGGGATTCAGCCTTGGTGATCAGTCAAGTCAAGGGAGAATGGGATACGAAGCATCTGACTGTTATCCATTACTGAGAACATGTGCTTACCTTGATTCCATGCTTCGAAGAGATTACTTTTAAGCATATCCCAAGGGAAGAGAATCAGTTGGCAGACACATTAGCTACCATGTCATCCATGTTCATGCTTAGATGGGGAAATAAGGCTCCTATAATTACCATTGAAATATTCGACGAACCGAGACACTGCTATGAAATTGACACTGATATAGTAGAAGAAAAACCTTGGTTTCATAAGGTGAAAAGGTTCATTGAAGCTCAATAATACCCTGAAGGGGCATCAATCAATAATAAGAAGTTCCTACGGAGGTTCTCGGCTAAGTTCTTTTTTAGCAATGGAATTTTGTACAAGCGTAATCATGACTCAATTCTGCTTTGTTGTATAGACAAGAAGGAGGCAGATAAGATTATGGAGGATATGCATGAAGGAATCTTTGGTACTCACTCCAGTGGGCATACTATGGCTATAAAGACTTTGAGAGCAGGTTACTATTGGTAGACTATGGAAACCAATTGTCACCACCACTCAAGAACTTGTCATAAGTGCCAGATTTATGCTGATAAAGTTCATGTGCCTCCAGTACCTTTGAACGTCATGACTGCTCCTTGGCCATTTGCAATGTGGGGCATCGATATGATCAGAGAAATCAAGCCTATTGCTTCTAACGGACATCGCTTAATTCTCGTCGCCATTGACTACTTTACAAAATGGGTTGAAGCAGCCTCGTTCGCCTCTATTACCAAGAATGTTGTGGTCGGGTTCATCAAGCATAACCTTATATGTCGGTATGGCATCCATGAGAGATTCATTACGGATAATGGTATTGACCTCAACAACACCATGATCACTGAACTCTACATGCAGTTCAAGATCAAGCACCATAACTCTTCTCCGTATCGACCAAAGATGAACGGAGCAGTGGAAGCCGCGAAAAAGAATATTAAAAAGATCATACAGAAGATGGTTGTGACTTACAAAGACTGGAATGAGATGTTACCATTTTCTCTTCATGGCTATCACACTTCAGCGTGAACATCAACTAGGGCAACCCCATTATCTCTGGTCTATGGCATGGAAGTTGTCTTACCTGTCGAGATTCAAATTCCTTCTCTGAGGATTATGAAAGATGCAGACCTAGATGAGGACGAGTGGATTCAGACTAGGTTGGATCAATTGAATTTGATTGATGAAAAGAGGCTTGCGTCTATCTGTCACTGTCAGATGTATTAGAAACGTATAATCAAGGCATTTAACAAGAAAATTAAGCATCGGGTATATCAGGCAGGTGACTTGGTAATAAAGTGCATCATTCTACCGTAAGGTGATCCCAGAGGAAAATGGACTCCCACCTACGAAGGTACATTTATTGTCAAGAAAGTATTTTTGGGTGGTGTTATGATACTGGCCACCATGGACGGTGAAAATTTCCTGCACCCTGTGAATGCGGACATAGTCAAAAGATACTACACATGAAAACGACCCGCTAGGTTGACTGGCCTAGCAAAAAAATAAGGGCATCCCAGAAAACCAAAAGGGTTCGGGAAAAAATTAGGGATATATATAAAATATTGTACACCCGGCAAGTCGAAAACCTAAAAAGGCGGCTTGGGCAAGAAAGGGTGTCTCGGTGGACTGAAAACCCGAAAGGGCGGTCCAAGAAAAAGTTAGGGATTAAAAGCGTACGACTTTGTCCTGTTGGATCACTTACTGCAAGCTTTATTACCAAAGTCAAAAGTTCAAATGGTACAACTTCAATCAACTTCTTCCGACAGCAAGTGATGATATGTTCGAAGACATAGGGGCAATAGCGGAGTTGGAATCCAACGAGATCATTTCCACATAGCTATATCTTTTGTTTTCACTTTTACTCTTTTTATTTCACGACAATTTCCTCTTACTAGGATTTATGTCTCTTTGTACAAGATTTCCTGTTTATATGCAAACTATCAATACAAATAGACCTTAAAATTCAAACCTTTTTCTTTTTCAGTTTTGTTTGCAAAAACGTCCAATGAATAAAATTGAATGAACATATGCATATGAACATGATTAACTATTAACAAATATATGCATAAGAACAGGAATAAGCATTTACTCAAGACTCTAGGAGTTGAGGTGACATTCAAGTAATCCACACAGAGAATATTCTATGAGATTATCCCCCAGAGTAATATTCATAAATTCATCTTCAATAAAGATACATTCCCCGCAATTTCCCCAGCAATATCACAAACCTACGGAGTTCCAATCAGTACAATTCATGGAAAATCTCTTCCCCAGCTGAGTTTATTCTCCCAAAACTGTAAAACCTCCTGCAGATTTCTTCTCTCCAACAAAGATGTTTCCTCATGCAGGGTATTTCTCTGTCAACATGGTTTATTTCCCCAACAAGGTTTATTTTCCCAAAATATTACAGTCTCCTCAACTTGAGTCTATTCCTCGAATGGCTACGAATCACCAGCAAAATTCCTTTCCAGTGAAGTCACCACTATCCCCAGAGAGTTGCTATGAAACCTGGAACCGGACCTGATATCAGCCAAATTTATCTACCCCAGATGAGTCAGAAGGTTATCCATCATTATTCCCCAGTCAGGATATATAAGAATTATCCTCTAGACAGGTCGGAAGGTTATCCATCTCTTTTATACCCAACTAGGGTATATAAGAACTATCCTCTAGACAAGTCAGAAGATTATCCATCTATTTTATCTCCATTCAGGGTATATAAGAATTAAACTCCGCAGTAGATCGATGGACAACTAATTTTCCTGAACCCTTCTCCCCAAATAGAAGTCAACATTCCTCAGCGGAGTTTCCTCAAACAACAAGCAGGAATCCCCAGTGGAAGCACTCTAGACAAGATTGAAGATCACACATGTTCTTCATCCCCAGCACCAGTTAGGGATTAATGTTCCCCAGCAAGATGTCATATGGAACTGTTGATACATTTTCAAAAATATTTCACATTCATACATCATTTACCAATATCCTAGTATATGCATACGAAACACATATAACACAGTCTCATTTATTTTGAGAACATCATTATGCAATGCATTTCATACATCATGACATTGCATAAAGCTAACTCTTTACCTTTTCAGGAAAGATTAATCAACAGATGAATATCATCAACAATTCTCAAATGGACCCGAGGTTAATTCCTGAAACAGAACGGGGAAACTATCTATACAACCGAGCAAAGATTAACTCCCAAAACAGGACGGGGAAACTATCTTTCTTTCTTTATGGTCATATAAAGATCAATTCCCGAAACAGGACGAGGCGACTATCTTTATCACCAAGTGGTATGAATTCTCGAAATAGGACGGGTTTACCAACAAAAACAAATTATAGATCAATTCCCGAACAAGATGGGGCGACTATCTACATCACGAACACTTCTTCCAGTAGACTTTTTCTGGATCATATTAAATCAACCATAGATTTATTCTAATACTTCTTCCAGTTAAAGACAAACAGACATCTTCTGGCTTAGATTAAATCAACCATAGATTTGTTCTGATTCTTCTTCCAGTAGATACTTTTTTTGGATCAGATTAAATCAACCATAAATGTATTCTGATACTTCTTCCAGTTAAATACAAACAGACATCTTTTGGCTCATATTAAATCAACCATAGATTTTTTTTTATACTTCTTCCAGTAGATACTTTTTCTGGCTCAGATTAAATTAACCATAAATTTATTCTTATACTTCTTCCAGTTAAAGACGGACGCAATCATCTTTTGGCTCAGATTAAATCGACCATAGATTTATTATGATAATTCTTCCAGTAGACCTTTTCTGGATCAGATTAAATCAACCATATATTTATTCTGATACTTCTCCCAGTTAAAGACAGTCGTAGGCATCGTCTGGCTCAGATTAAATCAAGTGCAAATTTATTCTGATACTTCTTCCAGTCTAAGTCAAGCATAGATGTAGCCTAAGTTCTATCAATAGTTACTTTGGATGGCATCTATAATCCCATCTCTGACAACTCTCTATCCTCTCTCCAAATGGCCTCTTTAAGCCCATTCCCGGTATAATCAACCAATAGTGTTACTTCATGCATAAGCGAGTACAAATTTCTGGGCACTTGTGTGTTCAATCATCTTCCACCTTCAAGTCACGAATGGAGGATATGCCAATCTAACTCTTCAGGTTTAAGAAGATTGAACAGGGGAAGAAGTTGTACCCCAAAATTTTCCATCCCATTTTCTTCAAAGCATTCTTCTAAGATTCTCAAATACTCAAGGATTCTAAAGAGTTGATCAGACAAACTCACCTCCTAAGCAATGGGTCCACAAATAGGGTTTCATCTAGTACAAGGGAGAATTGGTTGCTGGGGTTTCAAATGCCTTTCGTGTTTCATCATAGGTCTTCAACAATACTCATGTCAATTTTCAAGCTTTTCATCACAAATTTTCCCAGACAATGACTCAAGACTGAAAATCAACTATATTGGGTAAAAAGTCAACTACAGTCAACATACAATAAAACTTCAATATTTTTTGTCAACATCAACATTTTGAGGTGATATTCATCATTTGATCAAGGGTTGACCATGATTCCTCAAGGAAAGCCCTCAAATCATCAAAGGTAAAAAATTGCAAAAATTAGGGTTTTGACTGAAGATGATTGATCATTAGTTGTTGACCTAGTGCAGGACCTAATAGCTTGAAGCATGATCTTAAGGACTCAAATACAACATCTTTACCTAATTACATGGCTCAAGACATTTCCAAATATGCAAGTGATTGATAGTTGAAAATTTGAATCAATTAATGAAAAGTCAACAGTCACACAAAAGTCAAACTTTGACTTTTTGGTCAACATTGAGATTCAAAAATCAAGAATCATCAAAACATTCAAAATATCAAACTTGATCATCAAGAATCAAGAAAGTCAACAAAAGTCAAAAGTTAAGATTTTCAAACACTTAGAAAAAATTCAAGTGTTTTGTACCTAAAAAACCCTAACTTCACAAGCAAGTTTCTTCAAGATACAAGTTGATTCAAGGAAAACTTTCAACATGAAAGTTGTAGGGATTGATTAATTCTACAACTTTGGTAATGTGGGATGATCCTCAAAAAGTGCTTAACTTAAGAGATATAATCCCATGAAGTTATGATGTTTTTTATCTAACACTTAGAATTTTTTTTTACAAATTTTTATCCATTTTTTTATCCCAACTTCATGGCCACTTTTCACCAAGATCCCAATTGATTTAGCAAAAATGGTCAACATGAAAGTTGTAAAAAATGTTTCAAAGACATGGAGTTGGTATTCCATTCTTGAATTATAGGTCATTTTTTTGACAAGTTCATAACCAAATCTTCAAGCCATGCTGCATAATCTCACTTTACAGACCTCTAACCTCCAAATCTTGCTATAATCAGAAGATTACTCAAGCTTTTGAGCTATGATCCAAGTGATTAAAGCTTTTTCTAATCCATTTTTCCATTAAGGAAAGAAAGTTCACACTTCCATTCTTGTAAAGTGACTTTATACACAATGTCAACTCTCCTTGAGCCCATACATTGTTGCTTCTAACTTCAAAACATCTCAGCACCAAGAAGCAACCATCTATAGCCTATCAATCACCCTAAATTGCCTTAGAACCATGACTTTGCAAGTTACTTCAAAACCAATCTTCAAAACCATAACTTGTTATCTTTCAAATCTGGTGACTTGAGTCTTCCAAACCTTTTCTCTATAAATAGAGATACCATTTGTAAGCCAAAGCACGAATTTACAAGCCCTTTAACCATCTCAAACTCTGTCAAATAAGAATTGGCTTTAAAAACTCCATTTTTGAGCTTTGAAGTCCAAAACTTAGAATCTCTCAAACCTTGCAACTTTTGTCCAAACCAATCATCCAAACACTTCATATACATCATATATAGTTGATCCAAACACCTTTTTCATCATTGTAATATGATCTTCATCATCCAACATTTTCAAATTCCAACCTTGCAACTTGACTTGAGTAGATTATTCCAGCCACTCTCAAAGCAAAGTAACAATTGCAATACACTCCTCAAGGTCCCAACCAGCTAAAACAATCATCATCTTGCTTCTGGAAGTGCTTGAAGAAGCGTTGGACTTTCTCCAACTTGGTCCATTTCTCAAACTTTGTGCATACATTCTAAAGATAAAAATAGATATCATGTCTATGAAGCTAACCATGTCCTTAAATCTCATTTTAAATAAGTATGTGATGAGAATTTTAGAACTGAGTTTTCTGAAGTTTTAGGGTTTCAGTTTGGTACCAAACAAAATTCACCCTAACCATTGATCTATAGCTTTTGAAAGTTATATGGTTGGATTCGTGGTTAAACTTAAAGTAAGTTTGATGTTTACATTTTTAAATTTGGTGGACAAATGAGCATTTTACAGAATTAACAATGGAGAAGTAATGTTGTTATACAACACGAGGAAGAAGAAGGCCATTGCGCTAGAATTCAAAATTTAAAAAATGAGTTTATAATATATTTATTGGGTGCTGTTTCTTAACCGGGTGAAATAGTCACCCCAGTGGAAAGCGTGTGTATGTGTGTAAGGTGTTAGTGCGCTAGGGCAGGGGTTCGATCCCTGCCTCTAACATTTTATTTTTCAACATTTTCTTTGTGGATCAGGTACATGTAAATCCAGCGTGTAATGATGCACCCCCTCATCAACACCATTAGATCAAACACACCACATGCGTGCCCCATGATGCACCTTCTGAACAATGTCCTCACTGGATTACAAACAGGCGCATGGGACTCCCTGACTTGGGCTTTTCATTTTTTCTTTCTAACACCCCCATTTTACTTGTCCTAACACAGGCCCATTTTATTTATTTATTTTATTTTAATTAACTTTTTCTTTTCTAAATCATTTTTTTATTTAATCTGAAAAAATCATAAAAATCATAAAAAAATTAGATTTAGGTTTTCAGTTAATTAATTTAATTTTTGACAAATAAAAACTAATTTAATTTAATCACTTTGATATTATTTTATTAGAACTAGGTTTTATACTTCAATTATTTTTCTAAATAAAACACCAAAAATATTTTCTAAATACTTAGAATTCTTTAGGTTTTAATTAATTAATTTAATTTTCATAAATAAAATTAATTAGTTTAGTCACATTTTGTTTTATCTTAAATGATTAAATTGTAAATAAAATTAGAATTAGGTCTAACTTTTTCATATTTCAAATATTTTCTAAACAAAGAAACAACAAAATATTTTCTTAAAATACTTAGAATTTTTAGCGTTTTTGCATCTTTCCCCTTTCTATCTCTGCACATTTGTTTATTTTTTCTCACTAATACAATTATGTAACTGTTAAAAGTTTGTAATAAATAATTAGGGTTTATTGCTTTCCTGCCCCATTCATAAACTTGTACCCCCATCCCCAAAGCGTTGTAATAGTGTAGAACATTTAATTTCCGCGATTTGTTGCTTTCCTTATTACTATTAGTAATTAGGGTTTGTATAGAAAGATTAAAATCAATCATTAGAAAACCTAATCTCAAAGACAAAAACAATTGAAATAAAAACACTTCGCACACACACACACCTCTAGGGTAATCTCACTTGTTACCTCAGATAAAAAACAGTCATGTCCCTCGAACATAGAATGATTTAGCAAAGACCCTCGGTTAAAAGATCGTAGTCCCTTGATGACCCTTCGATGTTGCCATCGGTAAACGATCTTAGTCCCTTACGACAATTGCTAAATCTTCTTACAAGTTGCCTTCTATGATTGTACGATGACCCACGCCTGTCCCTCATATCCAATTATAGGGCTTCCTACTAACTAAGTGTAGGATAGCACTATCTAAAGGAGAAGGAAAAGAACAAATACCATTGAGTAGGCAGATCGCTCGTAATCGCTTGCTCACAAACTAAAACAATTTCCACACTTCACACTTTCAAAATAAATACTTTCAAAAAAGCGTTATAAACACTCTTGAGGACTGATACACGGGTTATTATAAATTAAATTTCATTACGTTGGCATTTTCAAACATCTTTTCACAACAACATTTTCTTTCACAAATATTTTCAAAACAAACATTTTGTATACATTCTCAACGATACGAGAATCGTTACAAAATTGTCGTACTTAGGCATTTTCAAAATATTTTCAAACATACACAAACACAAAGCATTTTCAAAGTGAGCTAGTGATTAAGAGCCCGTAGATAACTACGGATGAAAAGGGTGCTAACACCTTCCCTTTTCATAATGTACCCCACTTACTCAGAAAATTCTCAAAAGGTCTTTCATGTTCTTTTCACCCTTTCCTTTATTGGATAAAATAAAATTCGGTAGTGACTCTTGCTATCTTAACATTTGCGATAAAACAAAAAACTAAAAGTCAGTTCTCCCACCGTATTACAAAAGGGTTTTAATTTTAATTAGGGGAAAAAGAGTTTTAATTTTAATTAGGGGGAAATGGGTTTTAATTTTAATTAGGGGGGAAAAGGGTTTTAATTTTAATTAGGGGGACTCGCCACGATTTTAGTCGTATGCCTACGTATTCTCTTAGGAGGAATCAGAGTCTCAATTCGTAGTTCATGTGGGTTTGTGTTTTTGTGGATTACGCATATGTTTTAATCCCCCCCGTACTTAGTCCGAGTGTGTGAATAGCAGAGATTTTGGACAAAGTGCACAGTTAATTAAATTATGCTTCGTAATAGTTTTCAAAAACTAATTGTTGAATTAATTTATTTACGAAAAATGGTTTATTGTTGGTTCAATATTTTTTATGTATTGATTATAAAAAAATTATCTTATTTATGTATGCTTTAAAATAATTTAATTTAATGCAATAAATAGAAAATAATTTTGATGAGTTGGAAAATAATATATGATTTAACAATAATAATTAAATATTAAAATATTAAATATATATTGAATTATAAAATATAAAAAAATATAAAAAGAATTAAGTTAAAAAACACAAGGGGGGTATGAATAATGTTAAGGTGGTAAAAATGGGAGGTGTTGACAACATGGGCCTGAATTCAGATATTGAATTTAGGCCTAAAAGACAGGGGGTGTAAGTTTATACTGCATAGCAAATTGGGGGGCGTGAGAAGTAAGGGGCCCAAGTCCAGATTTTGGACTTGGCCCAATTGGCTTAAGGGGTGTGTTTTTGCGCGTGTAAGTAAAAATAAAAAAGACAGGGGTGTGATTGTCAGCAGGCCTGGCCAAGAACCACTGGCGTTGTACAGGCCCGTTAGTACTCTATACGGGCATGGGGTATTGCAATGTAGTGGATGCACATTGTAGGCTGTTGGATGATGATCATGTGATGATGGTTGAAGGTGCGCGATAACACGCGTAGGGTGACAAGTATATGATCCATATGCATAATATAATTTGTTTTAACTTCATTTTCTTTTCATTTTTATTTATTTCCCTCTCTCTTCCTGTCTCTCACCTCTCTTCTCTCTGAACGCTCTGTTTTTCTCTTCTCTAACAACAGAAAACCCTATCCAAAAAACCGATCCTGGCGACGGTGTAACACCCCAATTCTACGCAAAGCAATTTATGCAAAATAAATCAGAGTTATAAAATTTCATTCATACAAACGAATCGGGACGTCATAAATTCTTCTAATAAATTCATTGCATTCATCATGGATATATAACACTTATTCAAAAAATTGGATGAACCATCAACATAGCATCTTTAATAAAATAATTCAACAACTACGCAGCGGAATTATTCAATAACATCTTTAAATAAAACATCTACTTCGAAACATCTCATATTTAGTAAATAAACAATTTAAATTTCAACAACTAAAAATCAGCAGTCAAAAATCAGCAAGCGTTCATCCCCCCGAGTGTTACATATCATAGCAATGACACTGACTCGATCTATTGAAGGTATACAACCTTCACTCTCGATTACCTGCACGTTACCAACATAAGGGCAACATTCAAACAGAAGGAGTGAGATATCTAATAATATAATAAAGCGCATGATAATTAATATATTAAGTTAGATCAATAATATCACCACTTCTCATCTCATAATCAACAACAATTACAGCGTATATACTCATTCATCAACATCAAATACACTTCATTATTCAATCATAAAATGCGACTTAAAACTATGCAAATGCATGTGGTACCATTGGAGCAGAACTCCCATCTCAAAAATCTAATCTGCCAATTAATAGAGGCATCAACAAGGCATAGCCTTCATCTCAAAATTTGCCAATCCAGGCCATCTCAACGAGCATAAGCTCCATCTCTAAAAAATGCAATGTATGCGACTCAACATGAATGTAATAACACACTCAGTTAACAACATCTCAAAACACATCTCAAAACAACAACATCTTAATCATCTCAAAACAACATCATTTCAGTCATCTCAAACAACAACATATCAATCATCTCGGAACAACATCTCATAAACATCTCAATTACATCATCTCATAAACATCTCAAAATAATTTATTAAACATCATTATTTATCAACATCATTTGTTCATCATAAATTATCAAACACGTCTTTAATAATCACGTCTTATTAATAACTCAGCTGTATATCAACAATACAGTAAGCCATACTTTTATTCTGCTATTGTACATCATTATTATCAATAATCCTACTGTCATAATTCTAACAGCAGCCTCTAACATCTCATATTTATCATTCTGTCCAAAATCCAACATAACGGTCATCTACGGGAATTAATTCTAAATCCTAAATTAGTTACTTGGATTACACCTCTTAATCATCATTTAAATCATCTAGAATAATATTCATCACGTTAGCTAATCAACGCTTCGAACGACATCCTACAACTCAAGTTACAGCAATTAAAAAGTCAATTCTGTCAAAAATCCCGCATTATGTATCGACAAAAAACTCCTTGGATCGACACATCCTTCTTCATCTACTCACTATGAGTCGACGCATCCTTCTTATGGATCGACTCATTCTTCTTCAAATCACAGCATGTATCGACACATGCACTTACCGATCGACTCATCCTGACTTCAAAACGCAGCATGTATCGACACATGCATCGCACCGGTCGACTCATCCTGAGTCTCACACACTCATGTATCGACACATCCTCTGCATGCATCGACTCATCCTGAGTCTAACAGCCTCCTTGCATTGACTCATCCAGTTTGAGGTCGACGCATCCTGTGATTTTCTGCATTATTTTCTGCATTTCTTCTGTAATTTCACTACGGGAATCTAATTACAGTCCTGCAAACCTCATTATAAACATACTAAATCATCACCTAACATTAACTTATAATACAACATTGATTACACAGCATTATAACATCATTTATCTATCGAGAATTCATCAATATTCACCATACATCATTCAATTCAATAATAAAAACAACAATCCTCTAACCCCACATATCAAACATCATGAACCCAATTATAAAGCCAGAACCCCACCCTTACCTTGGATCGAAGGTCGCTCTACAATTTTCGGGTTGAATCTTTGTTCTTGCCGTTTCCTTCAAAATCCAGCAGCTTCACGTTCTCCTCAAATCCTTATTTGTCTTCTTACTGCTTCTTCATTCTATTCTAACAAAAAATAATAAAATAACCTAATATTATTATATTATTCCTTATTGGGCTCAAAACCTACACCCCCTTATTACTTCCACTATCTCAAATTAAGCCCACCTTGATAATATTACACTTCTAATATTATTTCACATAATAATATAATACCTCAAATATATTATTATTTCTCCATTTAATAAAATAAATCCAATTCAATAACACTTCTTCACAAATATTCCAAAACTAATTTAATTAAATAATTAATTAAATTACGGGAGTTACAACTCTCCCCCACTTAGAATATTTTCGTCCTCGAAAATTTACCCCAATCGAACAATTCTGGATAGGAGTCTCGCATCTTGCTCTCCAATTCCCAAGTCATGCTTTCACCAGCAGCTCCTAGCCAAACCACTTTAACCTAGGCAATCTCTTTGCCCCTCAAAGTCTTCATTTCACGATCTGCGATCCGTACAGGCATCGTCTCCACCATAAGATTATCCCGTACTTGCACATCATCCATATGAATCACATGAGATGGATCTAAAATATACTTCCAAAGTTGCGACACATGAAACACATCATGCAAATTCGAAAGATTAAGAGGTAAAGCCACTCTGTAAGAAACATTCCCCACTCTCTCTAAAATCTAATACGGTCCAATAAAATGAGAAGTGAGCTTCTTAGACTTCAATGCTCGCCCAACACCAGTCACATGTGTAACTCTAAAAAACACATGATCACTAGCTTGAAATTCTAAATCCTTCCTTCGCTTGTCATGATAACTCTTCTGTCTACTCTGTGAAGCTTTCATCTTTTCTCGAATAAACTTCACCTTCTCAGTAGTCTCACGAACAAGTTCGGATCCAAGTACTACACTCTCACCAGATTCATGCCAACATAATGGAGTTCTACATCTTCGACCATACAACGCTTCAAAAGGTGCCATCCCAATACTAGAATGGTAACTGTTGTTATATGTGAACTCTATCAATGGAAGATAAGTATCCCATGAACCTCCCTGCTCAAAAACACATGCCCTCAACAAGTCTTCCAATGATTGAATCGTCTGTTCAGTCTGACCATATGTCTGAGGATGTTACGTTGAACTCAACCTCAACTTAGAACCCAACACTTCTTGCAAACTCTTCCAAAAATCAGAAGTAAGTCTTGGATCTCTATCTGACACAATGCACAAAGGAACACCATGCAGTTTCACAATCACACTAACATAAATCTCAGCCAACTTCGACACTGGAAAACTGATGTTAATAGGAACAAAATGAGCTGACTTCGTGAGCCTATCAACAATCACCCAAATCGAATCATGTCCTCTTATAGTACTAGGCAACCCCGTCACAAAGTCCATTGAAATGCTATCCCATTTCCATTCTGGAACTTCCAACGGTTTCATCAATCCTGCAGGCTTCTGATGTTCAACTTTCGACTTCTGACAAGTCAAACATGCATACACAAATCGAGCCACATCACTCTTCATCCCAGGCCACCAAAACAAACCTTTCAAATCTTGGTACATCTTCGTAGCTCCTGGATGAATACTCAACTTACTTCTACGACTCTCTTCAAGTATCACTTTCTTCATCTCAGCATCATCGGAAATACAAATCCGGTTACGAAACCTCAACACACCTTGCTCATATAGCTTAAAATCACTATTCTCAGGTTGATCAATCCCAACCATCGAATCTACCAGTTTCACATCCAACTTCTGAGCTTCTCTGATACTGTCTAAAATTTCATTATTAATCTTCAACATACCCAACATAACACTTTGCGGAGTAACTTCACAAACTAAGCTCATATCTCTGAACTGCTCGATCAATTCCAACTCTTTAATCATCATTGCTAACATATGTAAACTCTTTTGACTCAACGCATCAGATACCACATTTGCTTTTCCTGGATGATAATTCAAACCAAAATCATAATCCTTTAACAATTCTAACCATCTTCGTTGCCTCATATTCAACTCCTTCTGGTCAAACAAATACTTTAAGCTCTTATGGTCACTAAACACTTCAAATCTAGAACAATAAAGATAATGCCTCTAAATCTTCAATACAAAGACAACAGCAGCAAGTTATAAATCATGCGTAGGATAGTTCTTCTCATGAGTCGTCAACTGCCTCGACGCATAAGCAACTACCTTACCACTCTGCATAAGCACACCTTCTAAACCCATCTTGGAAGCATCACAATACACTACAAAAGGTTCTCCTGGATTAGGCAACATCAAAATCGGAGCCGACGTCAACCTCTTCTTCAATTTCGTAAGACTTTCTTCGCACTAAACATCCCATACAAATGTCTACCTTTACAAGTCAACTTAGTCAACCGAAGTGACAACTTAGAAAACCCTTCAATAAACCTTCTATAATAACTAGCTAATCCCAAGAAGCTTCTAATCTCAGTAGCTGACTTTGGAGTTTCCCATTGCAACACAGCATCAACCTTCGATAGATCTACAGCAATGCCACTACTTGAAATCACATGACCAAGAAAACTAACCTCTTTTAACAAAAATTCACACTTGGACAAATTTGCATACAACTTCTTCTCTTTCAGAATCTGCAATACTACTCTTAAATGTTCAGTATGCTCTTCTTCTTGTTTAGAGTAAATCAAAATATCATCGATGAACACAACTACAAACCGATCCAAATAAGTATGAAAGATACGATTCATATATTCCATGAATACTCCCGGCGCATTAGTAACACCGAAAGGTATCACCGAATACTTGTAATGTCCATAACGTGTTCTGAAAGCCGTCTTCTAAATATCTTCATCCTTCACTCTAATCTGATGATAACCCGACCTCAAATCAATCTTACTAAACACACGAGCATCCACTAATTGGTCCATCAAGTCATCTATTCTTGGAAGCGGATACTTGTTCTTAATCATCACCTTGTTCAACTGTCTATAATCAACACATAGCCTCATACTTCCATCTTTCTTCTTCACTAACAACACTAGAGCTCCCCACGGCGATACACTTGGTCTTACAACATAAACAACGATTAGAACTCAAAATAACAATACTCGGTTGTTAGACAACTACGACTAGACGACAAGGTCGGACTAACCTTTTGCTCTGATACCAACTTTGTAACACCCCAAGTCTACCGCAAACAATTTATGCAAAATAAATCAGAGTTATAAAATTTCATTCATACAAACGAATCGGGACGTCACAAATTCTTCTAATAAATTCATTGCATTCATCATGGATATATAACACTTATTCAAAACATCGGATGAACCATCAACATAGCATCTTTAATAAAATAAGTCAACAACTACGCAGCGGAATTCTTCAATAACATCTTTAAATAAAACAACAACTTCGAAACATCTCATATTTAGTAAATAAAAAATATAAAGTTCAACAACCAAAAATCAACAGTAAAAAATCAGTAAGCGTTCATCCCCCTGAGTGTTACATATCAGAGCAATGACACCAACTCGATCTATTGAAGGTATACACCCTTCACTCTCGATTACCTGCACGTTACCAACATAAGGGCAACATTCAAATAGAAGGGGTGAGATATCTAACAATATAATAAAGCGCCTGATAATTAATATATTAAGTTAGATCAATAATATCACCACTTCTCATCTCATAATCAACAATAATTACAGTGTATATACTCATTCATTAACATCAAATACACTTCATTATTCAATCATAAAATGCGACTCAAAACTATGCAAATGCATGTGGTACCATTGGAGCAGAACTCCCATCTCAAAAATCTAATCTTCCAATTAATAGAGGCATCAACAAGGTATAGCCTTCATCTCAAAATTTTCCAATCTAGGCTATCTCAACAAGGATAAGCTCCATCTCAAAAAAATGCAATGTATGTGACTCAACATGAATGTAATAACACACTCAGTTAACAACATCTCAAAACACATCTCAAAACAACAACATCTCAATCATCTCAAAATGACAACATTTCAGTTATCTCAAACAACAACATCTCAATCATCTCGGAACAACATCTCATAAACATCTCAAAACATCTCAATTACAACATCTCATAAACATCTCAAAATAATTTATTAAACATCATTTTTTATCAACATCATTTGTTCTTCATAAATCATAAAACACAACTTTAATAATCACGTCTTATTAATAACTCAGCTGTATATCAATAATACAGTAAGCCATACTGTTATTCTGCTACTGTACATCATTATTACCACTAATCCTACTGTCATAATTCTAACAGCAGCCTCTAACATCTCATATTTATCATTCTGTCCAAAATCCATTATAACGGTCATCTACGGGAATTAATTCTAAATCCTAAATTAGTTACTGGGATTACACTTCTTAATCATCATTTAAATCATCTAGAATAATATTCACCGCGTTAGCTAATCAACACTTCGAACGACATCTCAAAAACCATCCTACAACTCAAGTTACAGCAATTAAAAAGTCAATTCTGTCAAAAATCCCAAATTATGTATTGACACAAAACTCCTTGGATCGACACATCCTGCTTCATCTACTCACTATGAGTCGATGCATCCTCCTTATGGATCGACTCATTCTGCTTCAAATCACCGCATGTATCGATACATGCACTTACTGATCGACTCATCCTGACTTCAAAACGTAGCATGTATCGACACATGCATCGCACCGGTCGACTCATCCTCAGTCTCACACACTCATGTATCGACACATCCTCTGCATGCATCGACTCATCATGATTCTAACAGCCTCCTTGCATCGACTCATCCAATTTGAGGTCGACGCATCCTGCAATTTTCTGCATAATTTTATGCGTTTCTTCTGTAATTTCACTACGGGAATCTAATTACAGTCCTACAAACCTCATTATAAACATACTAAATCATCACCTAACATTAACTTATAATACAACATCGATTACACAACATCATAACATCATTTATCTATCGAGAATTCATCAATATTCACCATACATCATTCAATTCAATAACAAAAACAGCAATCCTCTAACCCCACATATCAAACATCATGAACCCAATTATAAAGCCAGAACCCCACCCTTACCTTGGATCGATGGTCGCTCTACAATTTCCGGGTTGAATCTTTGTTCTTGTCGTTTCCTTCAAAATCCAGCAGCTTCACGTTCTCCTCAAATCCTTATTTCTCTTCTTAATGCTTCTTCCTTCTATTCTAACAACAAATAATAAAATAACTTAATATTATTATATAATTCCTTATTGGGCTCAAAACCTACACCCCCTTATTACTTCCACTATCTAAAATTAAGCCCACCTTGATAATATTACACTTCTAATATTATTTCACATAATAATATAATACCTCAAATATATTATTAGTTCTCCATTTAATAAAATAAATCCAATTCAATAACACTTCTTCACAAATATTCCAAAAATAATTTAATTAAATAATTAATTAAATTACGGGCGTTACAGACGGCCTTATCAAACCAAAAAATTAAACCCAACTACATCTATTGCAAAGAAAACAAAACAATGAAGCTAAGCGATTTTGTTACCTCGTCGCCTTCGATCACGATCTGTGTTTGTTCTGCTGAGCGAATGCCTTGTTAATCTCCTTCATTTGTTTTGTAGGTGAAGATGACAACGAAGATGGTGACGATGATGGACAGTGATGAAGACAGAAGTTGCGGCAGCAGTTCAATAGATTTAGGGTTTCATATTTTGAAACCCAAATCTCGAGTGAAGACACGACAAGGCCCCATATCTCCCCTACTTCCGGATTCCCTCTTCGTAAAACTTTCCCTTCACTTTCTTCTTTTATGTAATAGTATTTTTTTGCTGTAAAATCCTCCTCCCCTCCTTCTGTCTTAGTTCAAGGTGTTGTACCCCAATTTTTGCCCCTAAGATCCCTTCATCATACCATATTAATTAAATCACAACAAGATCTCATTAGGGTTTTTGGTTCTCCTCCCTATCTTTAGCTTTTCTCTTTGAGGAATCACCAAGCACCTTGACTTATTTTATTTTGTGATCATGAATATTTTGTCTTGATTTTCCTTTTAATTAATAAAATGCAATGTTGGTTTGTCTTACTTGTTACTAATGTAGGTAAAGGCAATGAGGTTTAGCAAGTTTCTCCATGGGTTCATGAGTTTATTTCCATTCCCTAAGAAATAAAGCTTGAGAAGTCCAAACATTACCATTGAATTTGTTTTGGAAGGGATGGCATGGCAAGGTTATTTTTGGTTCACTACATTTCCAAGATATCAAGATTGATTCAAAAATGCAAGGGATTGATTGAAGAAGTTGTCATGGTTGGACAAAGTCTTGTTCCCATTGATCACAAGTGCATATTTCTCTCAATTCTCAAGATAGGGAAGTGGTTTTGGTGGCTCCGAGTTCTCATTTTCACCCTCAACAACTTCTATTTGAAAAGCAAGGGTGTTGGTACAAGAAGGTGGTTCAAAATTGTCAAGGTTCCTCCAAGCATTTTCTTGATCTAGGAGCTAGGGTTTTGAACTTCAAAGAAGTATATCTTGCTCATATTTTGGTATTTTTGAGTGATTCCAAAGATAACCTTCTCCTCAAAGGGTTATCAACAAATCACTTCAAAAGTTTCAATGAGTTTTCATGTGGAAGAAACTTGATGATGAAGAAAGATTGCAAGTCCTCCAGATGAACCCCCAATTTCTCATGTGTGACTTCAAATGATCATAACATGGTCAATTTTTATCACCTTGAGCCCAATATTTTTCCATAATTATCTTGAGTATTTTAACTTTATTCCTTATTTTATGTGCAAAGTGAGAAAATGGATGGAAGATGCGCTAAGGATACAAAAGATTATAGGTCATTCCATGATTTTTTTCCAACTTCAACATTCATAACTCTCTAAATTTTTGGAGATTTTGAATGGTTCAAGTTTCAAAATGTCAATCAAGAGGTCTATTTAATTCCATATGTTTTGGTCAAGAGCAAATTCCAAGTGGAAGGCCACGTTTGGATGCAAAACATTATAGGTCACTTTTGAAGAAAAATTTGAAATATTTCTAAGTATGGAAAGTCAACCCTTTTTCTCCAACTTTGACTCAATGCAACTTTAAGCTCAAACATCCATTTGACTCCACTATTTTCCTATTTCAAAGATTCTAACCTCATCTTTCTAAAGCATCAAGAATCATGCCTTAAGACACCTTGAGCTGAGAATGCCATTGATTTGAACTTGGTAACTTGGAATTGAAGTTTCTTCAAAAGTCAGAATTTGAAATCATTGGTTTAGCTTCTAAACACTTTGTTTTTGCGCATTTTTGCCTCTAAACATGTTTAGTGAACTTCCAGAAGTGATTAGCACAATAAAACACGTGTTTTGGATGAGTTTTGATCAAATTAGAAGTCACACTTTTCTTGTTTGAAACTTCACACGATTTCCCTCCAAACTTCATCATTTCACACGCTTGGAAATTCCATTTGATTCCCTATAAATAAAGGGTCATTCCTCATTCATTTTCTTAAGCTTGGATAAACAGAATCACCCTGCCAAACTTGTTCCATAACTCAAATTTCTGCAACTTCGAAATCTGTGTTCAAGCCTTTTCAGTCCAATTTTTCAATTCATTTACCTCCCTTGATATTTCCTGAAGCTAATCATATAATTACCTTCAAGAATCGTGCCTTATATTGCTCCATAAAAGCCCAGTTTCAGAGCTCTACAACTCAACTTCAATAGGTAGATTTCTTCATCAATTCTTCAAAACTTTGATATTATTGTGATGCTCTCATTGCCCTGGTTCTAGTCACAACACTTACTTTTATCTGGAAAGATGTTTTGACCATGAAATTTCAAATCCCTTTTCAAAACTTTATTTCCAAATTGCTTGAGCTACAATTTATATAAATTTATCGCGAATGTGTGGTTGTCTTTGTCTTGAAGAGACGAAGCGAATGGCATAGGTCTTGTGCTCTAATTTTACAGATTGAGAAACCTGGTTTTGGGACTGGCTGGAGGTTGAAGATGACCAACGTGTCATCCTTCAACAAATGAAAAAACGCCATTTGGATTTTTTTTAATTTCTGATTTACATTTGATTCAGTGCTTTATTCACTAATGACCATGACATGCACATCGCGCCAGATCCCTTGGATTTGATTACTAATGCATTTTGACTCTCATCCAATGGTCCACATATTTTTGAATTTATTTTTCTTTTTTTATTTTTATATTTAATTGTTTTAAATTTCAAAAAATCATAGAAAATTCATTTTTAGTCAAAAAAATCTGAAAAAATTATGGATTTTTTTTTATTTTTCTCTTTCTGATTTTTATTTTTTGACAATTTTATTTTGTGTTTTGATATTTTTTTATAAATTTTCACTTTATTTGAATTGTTTTAAATGTTTAAAAATAATTTAATGTGTTTTTAAATTCTGAAAAAATTATGGAATGATCCAATGATATTGTGACAAATATTGGTGACCTCATTTATTTTTTATTTTTGTCTTTGCTATTTTTTTTTATCATTTTTGGTTTATTTTACTCATTTATTTTAATTTTAAAAATAGTTTCTGATTTTAAAAAATTACCAAAAATTTTATAAAATTATTTTAGTTCATTTCTGATTTTTCTATGGTCTTACTTTTTATTTCTTGATTAATTTAAACATAGTTGGTATTTTTCTCTTTTATTTCTATTTTAAAACATTTAAAAAAAACATTTTTAATGTATATATTAAGTGCAATATTATTTTGTGATTATTTTCAGGATAATCTTGGGTTGAATTTTTGATTATGAACTTTATTAACATCATTGGATCCATGGTGTTGAGTCTAACTCCACAAAATGGATGAATGCTTTTAATAATAGTTTGATTAAATTTTAATTCAAATGTGGTTTGTATATTCTTCCTCACCCTTCTCCATCTTATCCCTTTCTTATTTCACTAAGTGTTATTGGAGTATGATCCCTATATTATGTCTCAAAAAAATGGTGCATAGATTGTTATTAACCGTCCTCAAAATATGTGCGACTTCTGCATAAGTCCACTTACGATTGCTTAACATAGCGCTAAATTTTGTCCTGATTCGAATAAATGATCATTCGTGGCCCAAACCTATGTTTGCAAGCCCAAGTATGTTAATTTGATCTCTTTGATCCAATAAAATTGAAATTCATTGTGTGGAGGCTTTGGTTCTACCAATCCTCCAATGGATCTACAACACTTTTGGTCAACACGAATCACTTAAACATCGTTGATAATTAAATGGTACTTTTGAGGATTCCAAATGGATGATATTCTTGACAAAAAGCAAATGCAACTTGTTCTGTGGAGGCTTTGGTTCTACCAATCCTCTAATGAGTTCCAAATGCAAGCTTCAAGATGGTCATCCAACTAACCACTAATTATTAAATTGTTTTTACTTTATGCCCTTTTATTTTTTATGCTTTATGTACCATTTACTTTAAGCATTACATTTCATGTCATTTTTATTTTGCTCACTTGAGCCTTTTTCTTTTCTCTTCTAAGACACCTAATAATAAAAATGAACCATAAAAACCTTTAATAATACTTGGACTATTTGGATACTATCCTTGGCATTATGGAGCATTGGACTTCTTGGACTTATGATTAGAAACCTTGGCCTATGTTGGAGACCTTGTGATCTTAATTGATATTTTGTCTAGAGTTCTTGAGGGTTATCTCAAGACATTGGTTGTTTGTTTATTTTGTATGCAGGTTATTGTGATTACATTCTTTGTTTGTAATTTGGAATTCACCTGTATACAGCCGTTACTCTGCCCAATTTTTGTGAAGACTTAATACACTTGAAGTTTAGTTCTCAAGAAGTCTAGTATCTTTGTTTGTTTGGTTTCAATCCAGATAATGAGAATTCTATCTTGGTTCATAATGTCAAGTATTGGCTTCTTGTTAGTTAGTTGGTTCTTATCCCTAGATTTTACCTTATGCTTTAGGATAGTCTCTTCTTCTCCTCCCATCTTCTTTAATTTCAAAAATATTCTCCCTCCTTTTTGAAAACCCTTCTTGTTTTTAAACTTGAACCACTTTCATAATAAACTTGGACCTAGGTCCATGCATTTTCAAAACCTTTTCATAAATAAAATTCAATCAAATTAATAATACCTTGACATTTTTGTGAGAAGACTAAAAGTGAATCAATTTCATTTCAAACTATTCTTGTCAATCCTTGTAGTGATGCAAATAACTATACTTCTACAATGTTTAGTGAATAGAGATATTTTCCACTTGAGTGTTGAGTGATGCAAATTCTCCACTTTGAGATGATGCAAATTCTCGTTTCTCATGATTGTGGGTAGTGAGTATGTTTTCCATACAGACAATGACGATGATGTCTTATCTCATAAAATTAACCAACACACTTGTGTTTTAAATTTTTAAAAGAGGAACTACGTGTACCCTGATCCCCTATTGCATGAAAGGTGGTACGTAGGCACTAAAGGTTCGCAACAACGGCGGGTGCAAAAAACCATAAAAAAATATATTTCTTTTCTCACCTCCACCATCTATTTTTATACAAAATTTTATTGCCAAAATATACATATTTTACAAAGAGGTTCCTGTGGAGTACCGTAGATGTTTACAGTGTCAATACCTTCCATTTGCATAACCAACCCCCTTACCTTGAATCTTTCCCCGTCTTTTTTGGGTTACTCGCTCTTTTCCCATTCCTTTGGAAAGAATAAAGCGCGGTGACAATTTTTATTTTGATCTGTATAAGTCTAGTCAATCCAATGGCTTAGTCTTAAACATTTCTACCGTTACACAAGGTATTTATAGTTTTTCTTGATTTAGATGTTTTAGGAAACAAAGTTATGTTGTTCTTTATTTTTGATTTGATTAGGAAAAAGATTGATTCCTTTGTAATTGTATTGATTCATTTGTTTATAAAGTTTTGATTTGTATTAATTAGTTTCTGTATTAGGTTCATCTGTGTTCTGGAAAAGCTTTGAATGCGAGATCCGATTTGATTTCATTGTAAAACACACATTATTCTTCTTTAATTCGTACAATAAATGATTTTCTATTAAAACACGCATTATTCTTTTTTTCAATTTGCACAGTGCCTGTTTCATATTTTGGGCCATGTGTTTTCTAAATTGGACTTGGAGCTTGGATTTATTTTGGACTGTGTTCTTGTTTTGGGCTTGGGCTACGTGATTTAGGCAAAATGTTTCTTTTTTCAATTTAGTAAATAAAACAAAATTTAATTAAGTTATAAAAGATCTAAAAACAAAAATCAATAATAATAATAATTATTATAATAAAATAGTAATGTTACTAATAATGTTAATAATGATGTTATAATTAATAGCAAAACATATTTTAAATAGACCAAAAAGGCTGAATGGCCATACTATTTTAAATCTTCGGGCCTAGCAGAATAAAATGCTTATGGGCCTTTTAAAACGTACCCCCTCTTCTTCTATTTAAAACATCCCTTAATACTAATACCAGGCCGGCCCATTTAATCCATAAACCCTCTCATTTTCAGTATACCTCCCCTCCTATAGAATTTATACCTGGACAAAACTTTGCATGGGCCCTTCTGATTTAGAAAGGCCCAAATAACTCTTAATTAAAACACAAACCCTATATAACAATGCACCTCCATTTTTAAACTTGAAATGGACTTCTAGTATATTGGGATTTTAAAAATAAATTGATATGGGCTAGCAAAATGACATAATAGCCTTTTAAACAACCTCTTTGAAATGGAGCTCTTTTTTGATACTTAAACCCCCATATGCAAATATTCAAAAATAGCCAAATTCAAATAGGTTTCACCTTGATAATATAGCTATTAAAATGGCAGGGAAATTTTAGGGTATGACAGCTGCCCCTATTTAATCATCTTTCGATTGAATAGTGCGTTAATATGCAGGTCATGCACGTTATGATCGAGAGTTTATTAAATATTGGAAGACCCCAAAATTTGTCTAACAGATTATAAGGATAATTTGTACGGCGTTCCAATGGGTACGAAGAATAGGCGTAGATGATGATGTATCATCTAACCAGCGTTTGCACCAAAGTTTTGATTTAATATAGACATGACGACACAGATGACTCATCGGTATCTAAAAGAGACTGTAAATTTTGCACATTTACCATAATCCAGGAGGTAAATGATACAAGTTTGAAAAGTTGACTTGCTAATGCTTGGGGACTAATATAGTAAGTTTGTGATGCAGATTTTGTATATTCATCGCAACCCAGGGGATGAATAATATATACCTTGATAATACACTGCTGCTTAGAGACTAATGCAATGAGCCAAAAAAATTTCGTATACCTACCATAGCCTAGAGGATAGATAATACAGGCTTGAAACCTGATATTTGGAATTTGGAAAGATGATGTCGGTTGTACCAGCCCTCAACCAAGTCTCGCTAACCAAATTAAATATGCTAGATTTGAACGATGAACCCCAAATTCACTAATGATGTCAGTTGTGTCAGTCCTCAACCAAGGCTATCAATCATTAATAAATAAACCCCAAATTCATCGATGATGTCAGTTGTGTCGGCCCTCAACCACGACTATCAATGTGAATAAAATAAACCCCAAAATTCACTGATGATGTCAGTTGTGTCAGCCCTTAACAATGACTATCAACATGAAGAAATAAACCATAAATTCATCGATGATGTCAGTTGTGTCAGCCTTCAACCCCACGACTATCAACACGAAGAAGATAAACCCAAAATGCATCGATGATGTCGGTTGTGTCAGCCCTCAACCACGACTATCAACATGAAAGATAAACCCCAAGTTCATCAATGATGTCGGTTGCGTCAGCCCTCAACCACGACTATCAACATGAAGAAAATAAACCCCAAATTCATCGAAGATGTCATTTGTATCAGCCCTCAACCATGACTATTAACATGAAGAAAATAAACCCCAAATTCATCGATGATGGCGGTTGTGTCAGCCCTCAACCATGACTATCAAGAAGAAAATAAACCCCAAATTGGTTTAAAGTTTGAACTATATAGTTCGCACAAATATGCTTGCTAATGATGAACCCCAAGAAAATTCATAATTATAACCAAAGTAGCTTTGTAAGATGCCATGCATGCACATTTCCCTAAATTGATGTGCTTATCCAAATGTGAGGTATGCCCCAAATTTTAAAAATATGTATTCACCAAAATGCTTATGTGTTTATGCCCCAAATATTTGTATATGTATGCCCTAAGTATTTACATATGCGCCAAATGTCATGAATGACCTTAAGCATTTTGCAAATGTTTTTGATAATTCTCCTTTGTTAAACCATCAGGTTCTCATAGTCACCAACTTCCCCAACATTATTTGTAGCCAATTATCGTATCTCCAAGTTGATTTGAATTTGGTGAAAAGTGTTAGTAAGATCTTGATATTTATATCGTAGGTGCAAGTGTAGGTGTAGAAGTTGACGTGGTCGTAGGTGTGGACATACACATAGACGTGAATGCAGTCGTGGACGTAGGCGTGGATTTTCTTTCGATGTTTTTTAACCAAAAATTATTTTTGATGCTTTTATCAAATGTTTTTATTTGTATGTCAACTCCCCAAAATGATTTCAAATAATACTCACAAAAAAACAATCGTAGTATTTTGCAAACAAGTCTAAAAAGAAAGAAACACAATTGAAATATTTGAAGGAAGCTTCAATGTTTTTATTGATAAATATGCCTCTAAGTAGGAGGGCGTACAAGATGCAATCTCTAAAAAGAGGTAATTACATAAAATTTTGATAAAAACTGTAAATGGCAATAAAAATGATAATTTCTACTGCTCTTTTCTCCAATGTCTTAGCGAGCTTTTTATACATAGTATTTTTGATTGCATCTGAATTTTTCGGATGCGGTAGTTCTTCTCCATCCATTGTTTGAGGATAAGACCACCATCGGATTATGCTGTTTTCACCACATATGGAATCTAGGTGAGGTAGCATAATCTTCTTGAGTACCAAATCCCCTTCTTTGAATGCTCTAGGGCGAACTTTCTTGTCAAAGGCTTTCTTCATCCGCTTTTGATATAATTGACCGTGGCGCAAAGCTATCAAGAATTTCTATTCAATGAGGTTGAGTTGATCAAGTCCTTTATGTACCCACTTTTCTTCTTCAAGCTTTGTTTCCATTAGGACTCGAAGTGATGTGATCTCTATTTCGACTGAGAGTACTACCTCCATGCCATATACCAGAGAAAAAGGAGTCTCACCCGTTGATGTGCATATGGAGGTACGATAGCTATGTAGAGAAAAGGGAAGCATTCCATGCAAATAGTTATATGTCTTCACCATTTTCTGAATGATTTTTTTAATATTCTTATTGGAAGCTTCAACGGCTCCGTTCATTTTAGGTCGATATGGTGAGGAATTGTGATGCTCGATCTTGAAATTATCGTATAACTCCTTCATCATTTTGTTGTTCAAATTAGACCCGTTGTCCGTAATGATCCTGCTTGGAACCTCATATTTGCATATGATATTTTGCTTGATGAATCGAGTAACAACTTGACTTGTCACATTTGTTTAGGATGTCGCTTCTACCCATTTGGTGAAGTAATCAATGGAAACTAGTATGAATCGGTTTCCATTAGATGCTTTCGGTTCGATCATGTCAATCATATCAATTCCCCACATCAAAAATGGCCAAGGAGAGCTCATGAAATTCAGAGGAGTAGGTGGCACATTCATTTTGTCAGCATAGATTTGGCATTTGTGACATGTTTTTTTATAATGGTAACAATCGGCTTCCATCGTTAACCAATAATAACCTGCTCGTAGAATCTTTCTAGCCATGGCGTGCCCATTTGTATGAGTTCCAAAAGTACCTTCGTGGATTTCTCTCATGAGCGTATCTACTTCCTGTTTCGCCACACACCTGAGTAGCACCAAATCGTAATTTCTTTTGTATAACACATCACCACTCAAATAATTTTGAAGCTAGCTTCCACAGAGTTCGTTTGTCAATTATAGAGGCATTGTTTTTGGATATTCTTTCTTTTCAAGGTACACGTTGATGTTATAGAACCAAGGCTTGTTATCCGGTTCTCCTTCAATAACAAGGCCATATGCAGGCTCTTCGAAATGTCTCGTTGTAATGCATGGTTCGTGTTTTGGCCAAGTTACCTTGAACGTGGAAGATAGAGTTGCCAAGGTGTATACCATTTGATTTTCTTCTCGTGGGATATGACTGAAAGTGATCTCAGTGAATTCTGCAGCTAGGTTTAAAACATGATCCCGATATGGAATCACTGTTGACTTGGTATATGACTAGCGTGGAGTCTCCAAGTACTTCTAGATGTTTGATTCTTAGATCGGTGGCAACCTCTAGACCCAGGATACAAGCTTTGTATTCGGTGATGTTGTTGGTGCAGTCAAAACATAACCTTGCGGTATAAGGTTTGTGATAACTTTTTTGGAGAAGTAAAAATTGCCCCAATGCCGTGCCCCAATGAGTTTAAAGCCCCGTCGAACATGAGTATCCAACATGCCCCTGGTTCAAGTCCTTCGTCGGGCCCTGGCATTTCGAAGTCACCTATAACCATGACATCTTCGTATGGAAAGTCGAACTTCATTGGTTGATATTCTGGAAACGGCTGGTGAGCTAGGTGATCAACTAGTACGCTGCCCTTGATGGCCTTTTGAGTGACATATTGGATGTCGTACTCTCATAGTAGCATCTTCCATCAGGAAATCCTTCCTGTAAGAGCCAGTTTTTCAAACACATACTTTAAAGGATCCATTCTTGCTATTAACGACGTGCTATGAGTTAACATATACTACCTCAATCTCTTATTAGACCAAGACAATTCACAATAGGTTTTCTCAAGGAGTGAGTACCTGGTTTCACAGTCAATGAATTTCTTCTTGAGGTAGTAGATTGCATGCTCGTTTCTACATGTTTTGTCATGTTGTCCTAATACACATCCCATTGATCCTTCAAGCACTGTTAGATACATTATGAGTGGTCTTTCAGGAACCGGTGGCATTAAGATTGGTGGCTCTTGTAAGTATTTCTTTATGGTTTCGAAAGTTGTTTCACAATCATCATTCTATACCACCGTCTGATCTTTTTGCAGTAATTTGAATATAGGCTCGCACGTAGCAGTTAGGTGCAACATGAACCTTGAAATATAGTTCAATCTTCCTAAGAAACCACAAACCTCTTTATCTGTCTTCAGGGGTGGAATTTCTTGTATGGCTTTTACCTTGTTAGGGTCTATCTCGATACCATGATGACTTACAACGAAACCCATTAACTTGCCTGATCTGACACCAAATGTACACTTGTTTTGATTCAACCGTAGCTTGAACCTGCACAGACCTTTGAATAAATTTTGTAAATGTATGATGTGATCCTCCTCCATATGATATTTGGAAATCATGTCATCTACGTACACCTAAACATCTTTGTGAATTATATCATGGAATAGTGTGACCATAGCTCGTTGATAAGTTGCCCTTGCATTCTTCAAACCGAACAACATTACCTTGTAGTAGAAAGTTCCCCAAGGTGTCATGAAAGTAGTATTTTCCATATCTTCGGGTGCCATTTTGATTTTACTATAGCCTGAGAAACTATCCATGAATGAGAATACTGAAGCTTGAGCCGTGTTTTCCACCAAAACATCTATGTGAGGTAAAGGGAAATCGTCCTTGGGACTTGACTTGTTCAGATATCAATAATCCACACACATGCATACTTTTCCATCCTTCTTGGGTACCGGCACAATGTTATATATCCAAGGTGGATAATCTACCACCGCTAAGAACCCTGCATCAAATTGTTTAAGGACCTATTTTCTCGAATTTTTTTGGACATGTCTGGACGAGTTCTCTCGAGCTTCTGCCTAACTGGAGAGTAACCTTCCTTGAGAGGTAGTTTGTGTACCACAATATTTGTATCCAATCCTGGGATATCTTTGTAAGACCAGGAGAATATATCCACATACTCATGTAACAACTTGATCAACCTTTCTTTGACGCTTTTCTACAATGTTGCCCCTAGCTTGATATCTTTCAGATCTTCCTCTGTGCCAAGATTAACGGTCTCAATAGATTCATGGTATGGTTGTATGTTTTCAGCCTTTCGCTCCATCTCTCTCTCCAATTCTTCAGAAAGTTCAAGATCTTCATCAACTTCCTCTTTAGCTTGGTTGATGGGTGAATTAAAATCACATCGATAGAAGCAATAACATTATCGATGATTTAGGGCATGGATCTACACATTTATCATGTTTTGGTGCAGTTTTTTTAGTATTTGAATTTTGTAAAATGCATATGAAGAAAAGTATTGTCATTTTAAATGTAAATGATAAATTCAAGAGAAAGACATGGATCTTAATTGAATACGAAATATAACTTTTTTTAATCGTGAATATTGTCTGAAACAAAATGGGGGGCCCTTACATGAAACCCCTATGCCTCGGGCTTGACATAAGTTCTTTCAAAAACAAGAAAAATTACTTAGGAAAGAAAAAGATCTCGGGAATCTCCATAGCTGTCCAGTTCTTGAGTTCTTCGCCTGTGGAGCTTTCATGGATGAAATCAGACGCCCTTTTGGTGTTGTTCCTGTTATATATCATTGCCACCTGTCCGTCATGCTCTACTTATTTGTTGATGAAGGTCTCTTGAATAGGAGGAAACCGTGCTTTGCCTTTCAGAATAGCCTTTGTAAATTCGTAACCCAAACCATAACGATTCTTTTTCTCAGGTATTTCTATGAGCTTTCCCCAACCCTTAGAGGCACCACTCTCCACTGCTATTTGCAAATCTCTCCATGAAGTTACAATAGATTTCTTGATTTTTTTCCACCAATAAGGTTACCATTGAGGCAACCTCTAGGACCTGAAATGATGTGGCTATACAATCTTCATCAGCACTGATATATCTGTAAGATTTTATGTTACTTACAAAAATGTCCTCTTCATTGTCGATTATGATCAATCTTCCTTCAACAAAGAACTTCAGTTTCAATGTAAAGTTGAAGTGACCGCCCCTGCTACATGAATCTAGGTTCGCCCGAGTAAACATATATATGCTGGTTCTATATCCATGACTTGAAAAGTGATATAGAATATATGCGGATCGATCTTGACAGAAAGGTCCACTTCTCCAAATATTGAACTTTGATATCCATCAAAAGCTTTAACTATTGTATAACTTGGTCTTATCACAATACCATCTAGTGTTAACTTCATCAAGTTAGATTTCGGTAATACATTGAGGGCAGAACCCGTATTAATGAGTACCCTAGACAGGCTTGTAGTACCAATTTGAATAGAGATGTGTAATGCTTTGTTGTGAGCTCAGCCTTGTGTAGGTAACTCACTGTTGTAAAAACCTAAATATGAACTAGACATTACATTTGCTACCACATTGTCAAACTGATTTACAGTAATTTCCTCTACGACGTGGACAGAACTCAGAACCTTCATTAAAGACTCTCGATGTGCTTCTGGATTGATGAGAAATGAGAGTATAGAAATTTTGGATGGGGTTTGGTGAAGCTGATCCACCACCCTATAGTCACTTCTTTTGATTATCTTCAAAAATTCATCTGCCTCTTGATCAGTAAAGTTATTGCTTGGAGGTCCTTGTTCTTGACTTGTTTCCACCACTGCTTTTCCTTTGTCTTTTGTCAATGCATCATTTTTATTTTTCCACATATCATCATTCTTCTTTGGTGGCTCAGATCCAAAGATTTGATCACTGCGGGTCATACCCCCCGTTCCTATAATGTTTGAGATTGCAGGTCCTTGACTTGATGATGGCTCACATTCCTGTTTCAATCCATTAACGTATAAAGTTGAATCATAATTCTACGGTACCGCTTTATCACTTTGATAAGGGGTAGGTGATGGCCCTCTAATTACCATCATAGCCTTTGGAACTACTAGTATCCTTAGAGTGCTTCAGTGTTATTACTGGGGTTTTTTGCTGATTCTCCCAATGGAATTACAAGAGTCTTCTTGTTAAGGTTCAACCTTTGGCAAGGTATTACCAACAACTTCTTTGTATTTCCCTCAATTGTAGCTATATATTCTTCTTCAAGATATGGCCCGAATTGGATTATCCCCTGGTCCACCAACTTTTGTAATGTTATTTCAAAAGCTTCATTGCGTTCCAATAGGAACCCACACTTCAACAGATATCCTTTCAACAAACTTATTGGGGCCTTTACTTATCTGGCCACCCCAAATTTAGCGACTACTTTGATTGCATTTGTTGTTGGCCCACCATGAGTAGGCATGGGATTTGACTTGATGTTCGGCTTTTCAAAGGTGATATCTTGGGCCTCTAATAAGTCTTGAACCTTATGCCGAAAGGCCCAAAATTTCTCTATAGTATAGCCTGGAGAATTTGCATGATACTCACACCTGGCGTTGGCATCATACCTTGGTGGGAGTGCCCCAGCTGGGGGTGCTAGAGGTTTGAGCTCTACCAAAGACGCTTTGACTAAGCGCTGCAATAATTGACTGTGTGGTGATAAGTGCAAATTGTATTATTTTTGTATTTACTTTTTGTTGCACTTATCGAATTTTTGTTTTAAATATCATTGAATAATCCCTACTTTTGTGTAAATTCGTTTAGTTTATGTTTATTTGTGTTTTTGTGTACATAGTGTATCATTTGATATTTTTCCATTCATTTTGTAGGTATTTATTGCATTTGGAGCATTGAGGAATAATGTCAAAGGCACGACTCCGGATGCGTGTTTTCAGAATAAAAGACCAGTTTTGAGACATTCTGTCCAGGAGATCCCTCTTAGCACGCATAGGCGGCTAAGTGTGAGTGGCGCTCAACACATTTTGTAGCGCCCTGCTTGCGTTTTACTATTTTGGCAGAACCAACATTTTGAAGCTCGCTTACTGCGGTTTAGGTCAGTTTAGTGTGTGAAATAAGTGCAGCCCGCTTAGCTCGTTGAGGTCGCTTAGTGCGGTCTATTGAGATTTGTTTTATATCTTCATTTCAGCTCATCTTTAGGTTATGGTTTTGGGGAAGTTTTTGCTCCCAACTCCATCAACCTTCAATTTTGTTAGGATTAGCTTAGACAAAAACTATGGAACTTGCATACGGATGATCCGGGGTGGTTTGCTCTTCGATCGACGCTGACAAACTGGAAGATTTGCGATTCACTTCTCTTTTTCTCTATGTATTCTCTATTGGTTGGGTTTGTATATGTATTTTCTTTGAACTAATGTATATTTGTCGCCCTTGGTGTTATATTTAATCTTCTTTACAAATCTTTGTGGATTATTGTCCTAGATTTTTGCTCTGTGCTTAGGGATTTAAGTTGCTATATACATATACTGCTTAAATTCTTATCTAGGATGATTATCTAATAATTTCTGAATGCTAGAGATATATTTAGTGCTATTATCTACTTGGGTATTAAAGCTTAATGCCTGTGTGTTGTTTGTGTCGCTCTGATAGATCTTCGATGCTAGTGAGCACAATTATCTTATGTGTTGTTGGGGAGGCTGAGAGACCATTTCCTTGGTGATACAGTCAGTCTCTCAATTTGGGTTAGAAATGACTTAGGTTGTGAGTGATACATAGTGACTTTGATGAATATTTTAGGTTTAGTATAACATGTCAATAGGTTTAAGTCTGTGAGAAGTAGTATATATGCATGCTTGATAGGTTATTCCTTTTTCCTTTTGTTTACATTCAGTTTTTGTTAATACATTTTCTTTCAACCCATTTAACCCCCAAACTCATTAACAATTGAATTATCGAATGACAATTCAATAACCAATCTCTAGGGACACGATACAATATAACCTAAATATCACCTGATAAAAATAATACTTTACTTTTTTCTTGCTTCTATATCGCTGCAACATGCGGCATGGGGAGGGGGATCAACTTTCCTCGGAGGCCTATCAAACTTGTTTTGTTGTTGTTGCTCTTGTGGAATCACCAATGGTTATTATGCCCTTGGATGTGATGCTACAATGTTGATTTCTCCTTCCTTCTTTTTCTATAAATTAGGAACATATCTTTTTGAATTATAAGGAGTACTGGATGGTGCCCTTTGTATATTTCCACTCTTCATACCTGCTTCGACCCTTTCTCCAATAGTCACTAAATCCGAGAATCCTAAAGAGACGCTTCCTACAATCTTTTCATAGTATACCCCTTGCAAGGTTCCAATGAACATATCTACTAGTTCTTTCTCTAACAATATTGGTTTTACACGGGATGCCATCTCTCTCCACCTTCAGGCATACTCTTTGAAGGATTCCTCTTTCTTCTGAGACAAGTTATGAAGTTGCGTGTGGGTAGGCACCATGTCTAGGTTATATTTGTAATGTTTCAAGAAGGCATTGACAAGGTCTTCCCATGTTTGGATTTGAACCCATTCCAACTGCATGTACCAATTTAGGGATGCCCCATTTAAACTATCCTGAAAGAAATGAATCATCAGCTTCTGGTTTTGAGCATAAGCCTACATCTTCCTACAATACATGCACAAATGGTTCCTTGGACAGGTGAGCCCTTTGTATTTTCCAAAGTCAGGTACTTTGAATTTCGGAAGGATCACCACATCAGGAACTAGACCCATTTCAAGAGCATCTACATTGAAGGCATCATAACCTTCCATAACTTTCAATCTTTCGTCAAGAGCTCTGCATTGATTCAACACCACTGGATTCTCAGTAGCATTAGTATCGGTCATTCTTAAAGGTGCTTGATTGACATCCTCTAGGTCGTGGTCTCCATGTTGCAAATCTAAGTAGTTGTCTACATTGTTGATCAAAATTTACAGGGTATGGGATGCCCCTACCTTCGGTGGAGGTGGGACAAACCCTTCAGTCTTAGCTTTTTTTGTCTCTTGTTGGGCCATGGTGTACTTTTGGGGTCCTGCTTCTGGCTCTTTCCTTGGTTTGTGACCGCTTGATGCACCAATGGTTTGGGCTACTTCTTCAAAGGCTACCGTAGGGATTTAATCTTATCTGTCAATGATGTTCTTCAAGGCTATAAAAACTTGAATCATGTCTCCTCTCATTGAGTTGACATTGACCTTGACTTGCTCGAGATCTTCCTTGAACGCAACTTGGTTCTCCTTAATTTGTTCCATCTCTTTTTGTTGATGGGCTCTTGTCTGATATGGTGGCCAGGGAGGTGGTGGTTTTCTTCTACCAATGGTTCAACTGGAGAAGATTTTGAAAATTGAGTTTTTTGTGTTATGAATTTATGAAATGCAGATGTTCATGAATGCATGAATGCGTATGAACATGCTAAGAATTTTGTTTTGAACATCTTATTCACTTGGATACATATACCTTTTTTTATATTTCTTTTATGTTTTTCTTTTTTATTGGTGAGTATCTAGAAAATAAATACACAAACGAAATGTGAAATACAATGCTTTTATTGAAAGAAATAATTGTCTTTAAAAGAGAACATAATTCAGATATTGAAAGATATTACAACTTTTAAACAATAAACTTGCTGAAAAATAAACAAAGGGAAACAATCTTCTAAGCACGCCTGCGGATGTCTACTCTGAAACAATCGACCATTGTTCAACAAAGCTTGAGAAATTCCTCAACATCTTTTGGAAGAGGAACCATCACATTTTATGCGTCTCTCAAACTTCTAGGAATGTCTTCAATGAGATTTTTGGCTAAGAAGGCGAGTCTTTCGTGCTTGTCCTTGTAGTATCGATATTCTCGGTAAAGATTGGGAATTATCTTGTGGTTATCCCTTCCCACTTGGGCGATCTTTGCATACTTCTCTTCCCAATACATCTTTTCAGCCCTCATCTCTGTTAGAGTCTCCTTTGTATCAAGAAATCCTTTCGGAGGCCTTCTAACTCAAGGCATACTTGCTCGTATTCTTTAATTTTCTAGGAAATAAGTCTTTTTGCGCTAGTCCTTTCAAGGAGTTCCCTAATCTCTGATTCTTGGCTATACTGGAGTCTGGTGGTGAGGTGCTTCATTTGCTCTTCTTGAACTAAAGAAGCTTGCGCCAAACTTTGGATTTTTCCCCTTAAATCTTCTTTCAGCACCTTCTTACCTTACATCGCTTTTCCACACCATCTACTCAATCTCCCAATTTCATTAGCAGCATCCTCTAACCTTTGGTTGTGGGAATCCAAATTGAAAGTAGCACTTAATAATCCTTTGCTCGTATGCTTCCGCTTAAGATTATCTTTTCCAAATGCCTCTTGATCTCTCTGAATTTGTTGGTCTTTTGATTCAAGTATGTGTTGCATTTTTCTTTTTTCTTTGGTTAAGTTAAGGAGGTTGAGCTCCAACTCTTCTTTCTCTCTCTGAGCTTGTTTTAGGGAATTCTTTAGATCGTCTATTTCTTCCAAGGACATGGGAGGAGCCTCTGGGACCTCTAGCTTGTATTCAGGATCTATGTCAAATGGTAGCTTAAAAATTTATACCCTATCGGGAACTCATCGAGTATAGGGTTCTTTTGCCACTACTTTCTTCCTTTCAGCTTTCCTTTTATTAACCCTATTCCAAGCCCAGATGACTTTGTTAAGCAACTCTTGGTCATTTTTTCCCATGTCATGAATGATCAATTGTTAGAGTTGTTCGTCTGAAGGTTTATCTTCCAAAGGATACCTTAGTTGTCGTAGGGCCAAGGTATGGTTGTAATTAATACAGCCTCATGATCTGATCATGGAACATTAGGAAAGTCCCCGCAGCTATATATAATATCACCAATGTCCAGCTTCCTTGTATACCATAATACAAAATTAGCAGTAAGAGACCTTAAATTTTGAGGCCACTCATACCTCATCAGATTCGGAGTCATGTAGTCTTCCTTTTAGAGGTGAGTTATAAACCAGGCATAAAATAGTGGAATTCAGCAATTTAGAGTACCACTTCTTTTTTGTACTGTATATGGGGTGTATAATAGATGTCAGCAAGCAGAGCGGGAGTTGGATATGTATTAAAAGTATTGCACCCCAAAACACGCTAATAGTCGCAGGGTCAATATAGTCTACAATCTGTGGAAATAATATTACACTGAATACAAGCAGCCCTAAACAATCGACAAAAGACTCCCATTCTTTGTTATTAGCAAGATCAAAAGCCTTGGTTTCTAAGTAGCATCTCTTGATACCTTGTATGTATCCTTATTTCTTGTAATTAAGAGACAATTCGGGATAAGGGATCCTTAAGCCTTCTGCCAAGATTTTGACGTCGATAGTTTACCCGATACCTACATAAGCCTTCTCTTTAGAAAATTTCAGAATTCCATCAAATTCTTCCAAAGTCGGCACTAGCTGGAAGTGTTGAAAGGTGAAGCATCTCAGTGGAGGGTCGTAGAACTGAATTAGAGCATAAACAACAACCAGATGTACCTATACTTTGGTTAAATCTAGGATATCCCCATAGCGACGAGTGAGCATCTTCAAAGGTCTTTCAGATACTATCCCTTTTATGGCCTTGATTTTTGACATATCTGACTTGATGGCATTAAGGCAGATAAGTTGTTTCCCTTTGGTACTCATTTTTCAAGATACTCACTCAAAACCTTTTACTATTACCTTTTTTTACCTTGTGAATAAGACAGACAAAAAGAAATGGAAGATAAATATATGAAATGTAAAAATGTATGAATGCATGGATGTAAGGCTTAATGATGGGGGTTTTATGAAAGATACCCTTTGAAGGTAGGTTCCTAGTTTTGGCCTACGAATATTCTAACATCCCCATAAGGTGGTTTCCTTAATGGTATCATGAATAACACTAGAGGGAAATGCACAAGGGCCTCCCTTAAGCGGAACCTCTTTATAGACCGAAACTTTCGTATCTAGGTCATGAGAGATCTCATTATGAGATTTTGGTTTAAAGGTCGTACGAAGAGTCATATGTATTATTCCAAAGTCCTACTTCCCAAGAGGATGTCTCTTGAGAGGTATTCCTTTTATGGAATTCCACCGACTCTAGGCGAAGTCGTCACATAAACTCATAAGGACATGTATCCCCTTGTCTAATAGACGAACCTTCTTTCTAAGGTTTTTGAAAATATTTTTTGCAAAATTAAAATCCCACCACATATATAATATGATAAAATATAATAAGTAAAATGAATAATTAAATAAAGCAAAATAAAGAAAACCCAAAAAATAAGAAAAACCTTAAAACCAAAAGGAAAGGCTTCTAAACCTAGGGTTGAGTCCCCAACAGAGTCGCCAACTATTGTAATTGGTTTTAAATGCAGAGTCACCACCCTTAATTTTTATCCTAAGGAAGAGAATATAAAGGATAACCCTAAAAGTCAGAGATTCCCGGTTTTTGGACTCGGTTCTAGACGAAGGGAAGGTGTTAGGCACCCCTCATCTACCTTGTTAGGAAATAGGGTTTCAATTTTAATTAAGGGAAAAGTTTTTTAAGTTTAATTATGGGGAAAAGGGTTTTAATTTAATTAGGGGGAAAAGGGTTTTAATTTTAATTAGGGGGAATCGCCATAATTTTAGTTGTATGCCTACGTATCCTCTTAGGAGGAACCAGAGTCTCAATTCATAGTTCACGTGGGTTTGTGTTTTATATGGATTGCGCATATATTTTAATTCCCCCCTTACTTAGTCCTAGTGTGTCAATAGCAGAGATTTTGGACAAAACACGCAGTTAATTAAATTATGCTTCGTAATCATTTTCAAAAACTAATTTTTGAATTAATTTATTTATGAAAAATGGTTTATTGTTGGTTGAATATTTTTTATGTATTGATTGTAAAAAAAATATCTTATTTACGCATGCTTTAAAATAATTTAATTTAATGTAATAAATAGAAAATATTTTTGATGAGTTGGAAAATAATATATGATTTAATAATAATAATAATAAAATATTAGAATATTAAATAGATATTGAATTATAAAATATAAAAAAAATATAAATATAAAAAAATAACAAGAATTAGTTAAAAATGCAGGGGGGTATGAATAATGTTAAGGTGGTAAAAATGGGGGGTGTTGACAGCATGGGTCTGAATTCAGATATTGAATTCAGGCCCAAAAGACAGGGGGTGTAAGTTTATACTGCATAGCAAATTGGGGGGCGTGAGCAGTAAGGGGCCCAAGTCCAAATTTTGGACTTGGCCTAATTGGCTTAAGGGGTGCGTTTTTGCGTGTGTAAGTAAAAATAAAAAAAGACAGGAGTGTGATTGTCAACGGGCCTGGCCCAAAACCACAGACGCTGTACAAGTTTGTTAGTACTCCATACGGGCATGGCGTATTGCAATGTGGTGGATGTGCATCGTAGGCTATTGGATGATGACCGTGTGATGATGGTTGAAGGTGCACGATAACATGCGTGGGGTGCCAAGTATATGATCCATATGCATAATATAATTTGTTTTAACTTCATTTTCTTTTCATTTTTATTTATTTCCCTCTCTCTTCCTATATCTCACCTTTCTTCTCTCTGAACATTATGTTTTTCTCTTCTCTAACAACACAAAACCCTAGCCCAAAAACCAATCCCGGCGGCAGCCTTATCGAACCCAACAATTAAACCCAACTACATGTATTGCAAAGAAAACAAAACAATGAAGCTAAGTGATTTCATTACTTCGTCGCCTTCGATCACGATCTATCATTGTTCTGATGAGTGAATGCCTCATTAATCTCCTTTGTTTGTTTTGCAAGTGAGGATGAAGACAAAGATGGTGACGAAGATGGACGGTGATGAAGACAGAAGTTTCGGTGGCGGTTCAACAGATTTAGGGTTTAAGATCTCTTCTGCTTCTTCCATATTCCCTCTTCGTAAAAATTTCCCTTAATTTTATTCCCTTTAGTAATAGTATTTTTTTGCTGTAAATTCCTCCTCTCCTCCTTTTGTCTTAGTTCTAGGTATTTATAGTTTTTCTTGATTTAGATGTTTTAGCAAACAAAGTTATGTTGTTCTTGATTTTCTATTTGATTAGAAAAAATATTGATTCCTTTGTAATTGTATTGATTCGTTTGTGTATAAAGTTTTGATTTGTATTGATTAGTTTCTATATTAGGTTAGATTGTGTTTTGGAAAATCTTTGAATGAGGGATCCGATTTGATTTCATTATAAAACACACATTATTCTTCTTTAGTTCGTACAATAAATTCTTTTCTATTAAAACACACGTTATTCTTTTTTCAATTCGCAGAGTTTTTGTTTCATGTTTTGGGCCACGCATTTTTTAAATTGGACTTGGGGCTTGGACTTGTTTTGGACTGTGTGCTTGTTTTGGGCTTGGGCTACGTGATTTAGGCAAAGTGTTTCTTTTTTCAATTTAGTAAATAAAACAAAATTTTAATTAAGTTATAAAATATCTAAAAACAAAAATCAGTAATAATAATAATAATTATAATAAAATAGTAATGTTACTAATAATGTTAATAATGATGTTATAATTAATAATAAAACAAATTTTAAACAGACCAAAAAGGCTGAATGGCCATACTACTTTAAATCTCCGGGCCTAGCAGAATAAAATGCTTATGGGCCTTTTAAAACATACCCCCTCTTCTTCTATTTAAAACTGGCCTTAATACTAATATCAGGCCGACCCATTTAATCCATAAACCCTCTCATATTTCAGTATACTCCCCTCCTATAGAATTTATACCTGGCTAAAACTTTGCATGGTCCCTTCTGATTTAGAAAGGCCCAAATAGCTTTTAATTAAAACACAAACCCCTATATAACAATGCACCTCCATTTTTCAACTTGAAATGAACTTCTAGTCTATTGGCATTTTAAGAATAAATTGATATGGGCTAGCCAAATGACATAATAGCTTTTTAAACAACCTCTTTGAAATGTACCTCTTTTTTTATACTTAAATCCCCATACGCAAATATTAAGAAATAGCCAAATTCAAATAGGTTTCACAGTGATAATGTGGCTATTAAAATGGCAGGGCAATTTTGGGGTATGACACACGTTAGGATAAATATGCTCCAAATCATCTTCAACTATCTCATGTACTTGATTTTTGCCTCCATAAATCATCATCAATCCTTTGTTCCATTTGGAAGAGTCCTCTCTATAGCGGTAGAATTGTTGAGACTAAGCAATTGGATTGACTTAACTCGTACAAATCAAATAAAATCGCCACCGTGCTTTATTCTTTCCAAAGGAAATGGGAAAAGAGAGAATAAACCCAAAAAAGAGGGGGAGAGAATCTAGGTACGGGGGTTAGTTATACAAAGAGAAGGTATTAGCATCCTAAACATCTACGGTAGTCTGCAAGAACCTCTTTGAAAATCTGTGTATTTTGGCTATAAAAGGTGTATACAAAAATATATGGTGGAGATGGGAAAAGAAGTATTTTTTATAATTTTTGCACACGCCACAGTTGCGAATCTTTAGTGCCTACGTACCATATTCCGTGTAATAGGGTATCAGGGTACTCGAAGTTCACCTTAGAAATTTTAAAAACACATGTGTGTTGGTTAATTTTAAGAGAAGAGACATCATCGTCATATCCGAGTGGAAAACATACTTACTACCCACGATTTTGAGAAAGGAGAATTTGCATCATCTCAAAGTGGAGGATATAGCTTGGATTTTAAAATCATTAAAGCCTCACTTAACACCCACTTGGAAAATATCTCACTTTACTACATATCATAGAAGTGTAGTAGCTTGCATCCCTACAAGAATCAACAAGAGTCTAATCTTTTTGAGAAAAATTTTAAAGCAAAAAGCCAAAGTGGAAAAATGGTTTGAATGAGGTTAATTGAATTTTAGTCTTGAAAAAGATGTCAAAGTAAGGTTAAGTTTATTAAAATTTGATAAAGAAAAATATTTTTAAAAATGCATGGACCTAAGTCCAAGTTTATTATGAAAGTCGTTCAAGTTAGAAAACAAGAAGAGTTTTTAAAAGGAGGGAGAAGCTTTTTGAAATTAAAGAAGATATGAGGAGATGAAGGGAATATCCTAAAGCATAAGGTAAATGTTAAGGAAAAGAATGATCTAACCAATAACAAGCTAACACTTGACATAAGAAGTCAATGTAGAATTCCCATTCTTTGGATTAAAACCAAGCAAGCAAAGATACTAAACCTTTGAGAAATACCAAGCTTCAGCTGAATTAAGTCTTCACAAAAATTGGGCATAATAACCTGTACACAAAGAAAATCAACCCAATGTCTTGGAGTAAGCCTCAAGAACTTCAGATAGAATAACAATAGAGCAGTAAGGTCCCCAAGTATTAAGGCTTCTAATCCTAAGTCGGAGAGATCGACAACTCTACAATGCTAAGGAGAGTAACCAAATAGTCCAAGTAACCTTAAAAAAAAATTAATGTTCAATTTGATTATTAAGTATCTTCAAAAAGAAAATAAAAGCTCAAATGAGCAAAGATAAAATGGCATAAAGATAAATGCTCAAGTGAACAAAATGAAAATAACATGAGATATAAATGCTAAAATAAATGGTACATAAAAAATAAAGGCACAAAATAAAGGCATAAAGTAAAGTTAATTTTTAGTGAATTAGAAGTTAGAAGGTTAGTTGAATGACCATCTTGAAGCTGGCATTTGAATACTCATTAGAAGATTAATAAAATCAAAGCTTCTCAATAACAAGTCTCATTTGCTTTTTGTCAAGTATATCATTCATTTCAAGTGCTCAAAGAAAATCACATATGATAAAGAATGTTCAAATGATTCACTTAGACCAAAGTTCATTAAGTTCATTAGAGGATTGATATAATAAAAGCCTCCTAACAATGGAATTCAAAGTTATTGGATCCAAGGTTTCAAATTAAACATACTTGGGATTGCAAACATTGGTTTGAGCTATGAATGATCATTTTTTGAATCAGGAAAAATTTAGCGCTATGTTAAGCAATCGTAAGTGGACTTATGTAGAAGTCACACCTATTTTGAGGACGGTCAATAGAAATCCATGTACCAAACATGTTAGAGAATTGATATGTAGATTACTCTCCCAAAACATGTAGCACAAGTAAAAACAAGAAATGGATAAGATGAAGAGGGAGGGGGATGTATCATATGAAATTAGGGTTTAAAATATCATCAACATCATTCATCCATTTTGATGGATTTGGTTTTTTTGAAGAATGGAAAAACACAAGAAGGGGGGTTAAATTGAGATTAAAACTTAAAATCAAAGACACGTTGGTTATCCTGGTATATTTGAACTCAATCTACTCCAGTCCACCCGCCAAGGTGATTTTGCCTCTCTCAAACGAGGTCTTAATCCACCAATCAAAATTGATTACACAAATACAATGACAACTGTGAATGTCTTCTTGAGTCTAAACCACAACCCGCTTTTATCAAGGAATTACAAAGTAATAATTGAAAGGCTTGTACAAATATGTTTTCTAACAAAAACAATATCACAAAAGTGATGTATTACACAATAGAGGAGCACAAGGCAGAACTGGATAATTATCTTTTTTCTTTTTCATGTGCAGTAGTTATTTTTTATATCTTATTTATGTCTTCTTTATATAGGCAATGCATGAGAGATATAAGAAGAAGCTTTTGGAAGGTTGATCAATAAAAGTAAATGTACTTTTCAAATATAAAGATTCTTGTCTTCTTTCAGCCATTACTATTGATTAGCTATGAATAAAATGTAACGCTTCAGAACATGGTCACATCAGAAGATGAATGTTACCGTTGAGAATCTTTTGCTTTACAGAACTTTACATATCAGAATATCAGAGTTCTTGTTTCATAGCATTGGTGTATTCAGAAGTTGTAACATAGAACTTCTTCATTTAGCATTTTACACGGATTTGCTTCTAAGTATGTTGTGTCTGAAAAGATCTTCAAAACGAAACTCTCTTATCTTCTTACATCAGAACTTTCAAGGATGTAGAATAAAACTATGTTGTAGAAGATCTTTTCTCATCTTCTATGCTTCTTACATCAGAACTTCTATTCTCTAGAAGATCTTTTCTCATCTTCTATGCTTCTTACATCATAACTTCTCTGCATATTAAAATACTTTATTAGAGAGCATATATGTTCTTTATATATATCATGTGTTTGTTATCATCAAAACTCTTACATGGGTATATAACCAAACTATGTTCTAACATTTTTAACCTATCAACACCCAAGATCCAATGAGGTTAAGGAACTTGTCTCAAAATAACACCCAAGTGTCTCAAAATCAGGACCAATAAATTTTTTTTTAATATAAGTGTTGACAAAAAATTTCAGAAGTCAAACATGAGTCAATAAGTGTTGACAAAAAATTTCAGAATTTTTAAAAGTCAGAAATTATTTTTAAAATTTAAAGGAATAAGAAAAATAAACCAAAATTTCTGAAAAATAGTAAAATCAAAATTAAAAATAAAATAAGGTCACCAATATTTGTCAAGAGGTTATTGGATCCTTCCATATTTTTTTCAGAATTTAAAAATCAAGAAAAATATTTTAAAACAATTAAAACAAGTCAAATAAAGTGAAAAAATCTTAAAAAATACAAATTCAAAAAATAAAATTGTGAAAATAATAAAAATTAGAAAGAGAAAAATCAAAAGTATTTTTGAGAATTTATTTTCACAATTTTAGAAGTTTAAATGATTTTTTATGAATTTTCGAAGTTTACAACAAATAAATCAAAAAACAGAAAATAAAAATAATATCAAAATAATACGTACCATTGGATCAATGTTAAAACGCATTAGTAAGCTAATCCAAAGGATCAAACGCGTTGTACATGATATGGACATTAGTGAAAAAACCACCAGATCAATTATTTAAAACAGATTTTAAAACAAATAGGTGGCCTGATGTCAGTGGTTGACAGATGACACATTGATCATCTTCAACCTCCAGCCACGCGCGAGTTGCAGGTTCCACAAACTGTAAAATTAGAAGCTCATACCAGTGTCATTTGCTTCGTCTCATAAAGACGATTCCAATAGTATCCTTGCGAAAAATTTATATAAACTATAACTCTATCAATTTGCAAAAAATCAGAAGGAAAAGAATGAAAAGGGATTTGAAAATTCATGGGCAAAACTCACTTCCAGTTAAAAACCAATGATGCCATGAGTATCAGAGTGATGAGAGCTACATTGTAGTAACAAATTTAGAGAGAATTGATGGAGGGATCTACCGGTTGAAGCTCAACTTCAGAACTCAGAAAATTGACTTGTCTAGCATGATTTAGGACACCTTAAGGCTTGGTTCTTCTTTTGTTAGCTTCAGGGAAGTTCAAGGATGAAGAATGAGCAAATAAATTGGATTGAAAAAAAGGGGAAAAGTGAATTCGAAAACTCAGAATTGTGAGTTATGGAGAGAGTTTGGCAGGGTGATTCTGGCTATCCAAGCTTGCGAGAATGAGTGGAATATGGTCTGTATTTATAGGAGAAGTGAATGGAATCAAGAGGAAGGGTGAATGATGTAATTTCAATCGAATTCGTGCACACCTGCCTCGTGAGAGAAGTTTGATAAAATATGCATCAAAACTCATTCAAATGATGAGTTTTGATACTCTAAATGATCCAAACATTTTTGCTAATCATGTTTAAGTGGAAAGAACACACAAATTTGATAATTAGAAGCCATATGATGGAAATTGCAATCTGACTGCAAGTGAAACTTCAGCTCTGAGGTACCAACTTTGAATCCATGGTGCACAGAGCTTAGGAGGCTTTATGACATGATTCTTGAAGCATTTAAAAGGCAAGGTCACAATCTCTACAATATGCCAAGAAAGACTCCATTTGGATAATTGAGCTGGTTGTTATGTCCTCTTGAAATTGTGAAAAACAAACTGATTTTTGTACTTAGAAATATTTCAAAGTGTTGAACTTCAAAATAATCTATAATGTTCTTCAAAATTACATGACCTTCCACACAAAATTTGATCTTGATTTTTGAAGATGACATGAAGTAGACCTCTTGAGTTGTATTGTGGAATTAATACCACTCAAAAATCATAAAAATTGAAAGAGTTATGGTCTTTGGAAGATGATGAACAAATTTGGGAAAATTCATAAAAGACCTATAATCTTTTCAAATTCTTCAACAACTTTCCAAGCATTTTCAAGTCTTGCACATTGAAACAAAGTTGTAGTAGACATCCCAAAGATTATTGTGGAAAAATAATGGGATCAAGGAGATAAAAATTTAACAAGTTATGATCATTTGAAGTCAAACCATAAGATTCAAAGGCTTTTCAAAGAGACTTGTAATCTTTCTCAACCATTAATGATATTCCACTCAAAAATAGCCTTAAATCCATGAAGATAACTTGTTAAGGACCTCTTTAAGATAAACATGGATTTGGAGTCAATAGAAAATCTCAAAAAATGAGCAATATATGGTCCTAGGAAGTCATCAAACCCTAGCTCAGATAGTGTCAAAATGACTTGAAACCCCTTTCACCTTTTGATGATTTTACTTGCACAATTGGATCTTGTCATGTAAAGAGAAGTTGTTTTAGATGATGATAAGAACCCATAGCAAAAAGAACAAACTAAAAATGTTGAAAATTGAGAGAGTTATGCACTTGTAATTACTAAATCAACCACTTTCTGAATTAGGTTAAACTTGTTGTATCAACCTTGAATCTTTTTGAACTTTATTTGCAAAATAAAGCATGATGAACCATAATAGGCCTTAAAATGATGTTATCTTGAAGCACGCTCAAAGATGGAGCTTAGGTCTCAATAAAACTTGTTAAAGAAGGCATGGAAATAAATAGATGAACCTTTGAATCTTCTTGATGAATGTCACCATCAACTTTGAGGAAAGTTTGACCTAAATAAAGTGAGAGAACTCTTTGAACCACAAATGTTTGATATCATAAACATGGCATTTAAACTTAATCTCTTGAAATCGATTGAAGAATCACTTAACTGAGGGTCAACCCTCAAACCCTAGGTTAGATGGTGAGATGAATGCAATTGTATCATCACCTACAATATGAACATTTAAAGATACATATATACATATTTTGATGTTAGTTAAAAGTTAATCCATATAAAAACACATGTACAAGATACATGATTCAATGTTCTTGGTGATCCCTTAAGAGCAAACTTAAAGAGAGGATGAAGTAGAAAGAGAGAACCAACCCTAGTGTGTGATCTTGATGTCTAGATAAAATGAGATAATGAGAGATATTAGGGGGAAAAGTTGGGGTATAAAATTTTCCCTTATTTAAGTGTCTTCTATCCGAATATACGATTGTTAAAATCTTCGTCTCGACGCGATTGAAGATACTTAATTACAAAATAAACCCTATTTTTGGCCCTAATATGCCATGCAACGCTTATGATTATGAATGCAAACGCCCAAATCCATATGTGACACAGAACACCACTGGGGAAGTAGAAAATAAAAACTGTTGACTTAAAAAGAGAATTCGATTAGGAAAATAAATTGCTGGGGAACAACAGGACTCTAGGGATGGTTATACATAGGTAAAGAAAAAACCTCGATCAAAGAATACAATGCATAGTAATATTTCAACAACGGAAACTCTTAAAATTGCAAGCTATAAAATATCAAGGATGTAACCATTAAGAAAGGATTACCAACTCGACTGGAGGAAAGAAACTCAACTCTACTGGAGGAAAATCAACTCCGCTAGGGAAAATAAAAATCAACTCTACTAGAGTAAAGCCCAAAGAGGAGACAAAGTATCATCAACTTAATAAATGAGAAAAAAGAAAATGGATAATAATGATCGATAGATAACTAAGAACTACCCACTCATAGAGGAGATATCAAAAATAAAGTAACACCGACTCACAAGGGGTCGTAAATTAACGACCCGAAGGACACAAATAGAAACAGTAAGATAATATCGCCTCAGAGATGATGGTAAACATAAATTTTGATACAGGTAACGAATGATTGGCATCAGTACTTATGGATGGAAACAAATGTTTGACATCAGCGCTTATGGCTGGGAACAAAGGTTGACATCGACACTTATGGTTAGGAAAAAAGGGATGACATCAACACTTATGGAGGGTAACAAAGGTTTGACATCAACACTTATGGATGGGAACAAAGATTGACATCAACACTTATGGCTGGGAATAAAGGTTGACATCAGCAATTACGGTTGGGAACAATGGTTGACATTAGCACTTATGGTTGGGAACAAAGATTTGACATCAGCAATTATGGCTGGGAACAAAGATTAACATAAACACTTATGTCTTGGAAGAAAGGTTGACATCAACACTTATGACTGGGAAAAAAGGTTGACATCAACACTTATGGCTGGGAACAAAGGTTGACATCAACACTTATGGCTGGGAATAAAGGATTGAAATTAATACTTATTACTGGAAACAAATGTTTGATATCAGTGCTTATGGCTGGGAACAACTCAACTTTATTGGGGTAAAGTCAAATGAGGAGAAAGAGATAAATTCCAAATAATGAATGATGGTGAACTACCAACTCAAGGGTGAAGGTAGAAAAAAACAGAACAATGCCAACTTTTATTGAAGGTAAAGTAACAAAAGATACACCGATGTTTACTGAAGGTGAACTACCAAATTTCACTGAAGGTAGTGATACAAAGGTGCACCAACTTTTAATGAAGGTGAGCTACCAACAAGTTTTCTCAAAATTTTGGCGTTCCACCTAGAACAGGTCTCAACTTCTTCTTTAACCAAGGCATTCTACCTTGAAAGGGTAACAAACTGTTGTAAGAATCTTTTAACAAACTGTCTTTAACATTGAATTATAGCCAACCTGAACAATAAACTATCTCCCATAACATAGAGACAACCATTCATTAGAGTAAATTAAAACAATCTTCTCTGGGAACTAACAGACTTATTGGGGAAGTACATGTTGCTCCAATAAAGAGACTGCCACTTGTTGTTACGATAACATTGCTGGGAAATGATTCTTTGATTTCGTGGGGAAATACCAACACATTCCTGCTGAGGGAAAAAAATCCTTCACGTGCAAAATAAATGCACATTCTCAATCCAGGGCTCACAACCTATAGATATCATGATAACATAGTTGTCGGGGACCAAATCTCAAACACGAGATAAACCGGAGTGAAATAGTCAACCAAGACATCATCACCCAATGAGGAATAAACTCAAATGGGGATAAAATTCCATCCAAATAATGAGCTGGGTAGGAAGGCTAAAGAAAAGTTCTTCCACGAGAAATAAATCAGTAGGGAAATCGAAAGGATATATATTTTCTGCTTAAGGTTGACACTCTATTGGAGAGAGGATAACATAACTCTACAAAGAGGATAGTATGCCAACAAAAACATCGATGAATGCAAATTAGAAATGAATTTTAAGTCAACTATGCATAATGTGTGTATGCATGTTATCATGTATATGCTGACAAAACGGACATACTACACTAAGAATAACCAGATACAACCAACTTAGGTAAAGACAACACTTGACTAAATCACATCCATGATGAAGATTCAATAAGAGAGTAAGCACCAACTGAAGAAACAAAGTCCTACTTCAAGGCTTAACTTCACATGGAAGAAACCAAGAAAGTTACAGGGATATAACACCCTCCTCTAGGCTTAAACGGGGAATATCATATAGACTTCGCTAGGGAAGACAATGCCACATCATCTAGACTTCAATTGGGGATTCTGTATTAACTTCACTTAGGGAAGATGAAACCACACACGCCGAGGGGAATCAAAATACATTCTTCAATATCAAGAGTAATGGTTGTGCAAATTTGTGATGTTAGATCTGGTATGCTGAAGATCTGATGGTGATGAGGTGAGACGCATGGTGAGTGTGTTAGGCTGGCTTGCATTGGATCTGTAAACAATAAAAACATGAAAAATAAAATACCAGGGGTATGGATCGAACCCGTGCCTGGGTATACTAACGCTTAAATAATGCTTTCTTCTACCGTTGGGACGGCTATACATCCATTAACATAATTGAAATAATAAATATATATTATAAAAATGAATATAGTGACTGGAGAAGCGTCGGAGCCCTAGCTCTGGTCGTCTTCTCTAGCAACCTGCACGATCCAAAACCTGCAAAATCAGAGAGTTAGTGATCCAAAACATCCTAGCCCCATAATTCGAACCTCTTGAATCCAAGTATGAGCCTAGTTTAGGCTATAAATCATTGTATCATGAGTTTCGAACCAGGTAAAGCCGATCCGAGCAATCATGGAAACTCTTCTTTTCATCATGCATGAGACCCTTATGATGGTCTAAACCTGTCCTAATACACCTCAGGAACATATCAGTGATATCAATACAGTTTAATATAAAACAAAATTAAAGATATCAATTTGCAAAAAAATATTAAATCTGTTATGCCATGCTATGCAGTTTCACATGCTTTGGGACATCAAAACCATCCCAACCTTACTCTGTGGGATTATTAGGAATAAACGATATGGTTGTTTATGGTGAGAGGTGTTTGAAAATAGGGTTTGAGAAACTTTAGGTTTCTTGAAAAGTATTGAAAAATTTTGACAAGTTTTTTTAGAGGCAAGGATTTGTGGTTGTATGTTGATTCTTATTGTGCTTATATAGAGGAAAGAAAAGATCAACCAATATGGCACAAAATCATGCAATCATGGCCATAATCAAACAAAAATTAAACATGTTTTTCAATCTTCCATATTTAGATATTCTTGCCATATTTTATCTCACACGGTTTAGGCATGTTTATCATATGTTCTTGGGCTTCAAACCTGATCCAAAACCAAGCCCACATGCCTTGGTCCATTAATTTTATATTTTATTTGATTTATTTTGAGTTTAATTGAATAAAAATAAAATAAAAAAATAATAATGCATGAATGGACTTATGGATCTTTAACATTCCATGAACATGTTTGGATATGAAAACTTAGGCCCAATAGCTCAAAAAAATACAAATTTGCTCAATTTGGAATTCATGCATTGTACCAAAATATCCCAACTTGAAATGGTCACAACTCTATAAATTTTTATCTTTTGAAGGTGATCTTGGACTTTTTGGAAAGCTCAATATGTCCTCTACAATATCTACTTTTATCACTTTTGCATTTGATTATTTTATCTTGATGTGAGTTTCCTTGACAAAAAGTGTCTTTTTGTTGACTTTTGAAATGACCTGTAATGTATTGGCTCATATCTCTCAAATGAAGCAGTTTTTGGACTTGAGCATATATATAAAATGATGTAAGAATTGAATTTTCTTCGAAATTGGCTTTGGTTGGGGAAAAGTTGATGAAGCATGTGAAAGTTATGCTTGGTAAAAGTTCAGTTGACTTCTCCTAAGGAAACCCTAATTTGGCAACTTTTAACTTTTGATGATTTGAGAACTTTCCTTGAGGAATCATAATCAACCCTTGATCAAATGATGAATATCACTTCAAAATGTTTATGTTGCCCAAAAATCTTGAAGTTTGACTATATGTTGACCATAATTTACTTTTTTACCCAATATAGTTAATTTTCAGTCATTTGAGCCATTAACTGAGCAAACATATGATGCAAGACTTGAAACTTGACATGAGAAATCCTGTAGACATGTGAGGAACCACGAAAACTACTTGAGACTCTTGAAACGCCATTTTCCTTGGAAAATTTCAAACCCTAGTTGTGGACCCATAACTTAGGAGGAGAATTTGCTTGATCATTTCTTGAGCCTTCTTGAGCATTTGAGGACCCTAGGAGGATGTTTTCGAGATGGACAACCTCTCAAGGTGCTGTCTGATCAAGTTTATAATATGGACACCATCTCGTCTGGAAAGAATAAGGTTGAATGATATCTGCTCTGGTTTCGGATTCCATAACAACTTTTTGGGGATAGCAACCTGAATTGTCCTTTGCTGGAGGTGGGAATCTTGTCGGTGATTTGCAGTCAAAAGAATGGACTCAAGCCGGGGAGATTGTATTTTGATGGGGAGTACTCTATTGGGGAAATAAATCCTATTGGGGAAATAAACCCGCTGGAGGAATATATTCTACTGATGAAATGATCCCTAGTGGGAAATAAACCTCTTTTAACCAAAACTCTACTTTGGACAGCTTTGCATACAACTTCTTCTCTTTCAAAACTTGCAATACTACTCATAAGTGTTCAGCATGCTCTTCTTCTGACTTAGAGTAAATCAAAATATCATCAATGAACACCACTACGAACCGATCCAAATAAGTATGAAAGATACGATTCATATATTCCATGAATACTCCTGGCGCGTTGGTAACACTGAAAGGCATCACCAAATACTCATAATGTCCATAACATGTTCTGAAAGCCGTCTTCTGGATATCTTCATCCTTCACTTTAATCTGATGGTAACCCGACCTCAAATCAATCTTACTAAACACACGAGCGTCCACCAATTGATCCATTAAGTCATCTATTCTTGGAAGCGGATACTTGTTCTTAATCGTCACTTTATTCAACTGTCTATAATCAACACAAAGCTTCATACTTCCATCTTTCTTCTTTACTAACAACACTGGAGCTCCCCATGGAGATACACTTGGTCTTACAAACTTCTTTTCAAGTAACTCCTTCAATTGCTTATTTAACTCTGACAACTCAGATGCAGACATTTTGTATGGTGCCATAGACACGGGTCTGGTACCAGGTACAAGATCAATAGCAAATTCAACTTCCCTCTCCGGCGGTACATCAAGAATCTCATCAGGGAAAACTTCAGGAAATTCACACACCACCTGCAATTCATCAATTATAGCTTAAGCCTCTACAGATAGCGATGCCATCAATGAGAACATCTGTGCTTCCTCTTGCATCAACTTCCTCAACTATCTAGAAGACAACAGGGCATCTTCTTCTGCTTCAGGAGTAGAAAACTTCACTGACTTATCATAACAGTTAATATGAACACAGTTATGCTCTAACCAGTTCATGCCCAAAATCACATCTAAACCTCTTAACGGTAAACAAACCAAATCGACGGAAAAGTCTCTGTCAAATATCGACAAGGGACACTTCAAACACACAAAAGAAGTAGTCACCGACCCCTTAGCTGGAGTATCGACGACCATTTCCCCATTCAAAGAAGACAACATAAGACCCAATCCTTCAATATAATCAGCAGTAATAAAACAATGCGTAGCACCGGTATCAATAATAGTAAGGAGTACTATTAATGAAACATGTACCTCTGATAAGTCTGTCCTCAACAGTTGTCTGATCCTCCACCAGAGCAAACACTTTACCACTTGTCTGAGCCCTCTTCGGTTCCAGACACTGACTACCAATGTGCCCTTCTTCTCTACAATTGAAACAAATCACATCCTTATGCTCACACTCAAATACAACATGTCTGTTCTTTCCATAACGGAAACACCTCTTCACTTCGGTAGTGCATACATTACTCTTGTGCCCAGATTTTCCACACTTAAAGCAAACCACACCAGCAGGAGCATCTCCCCCACTAGTCTTCTGACTCTGAGCAACTTTCTATTTACCTTTACCAGCTGAGGCATCATAAGGCTTACCACGATTCTATTGGTGCTTACCCCTCTTCTCACTAATAATCTTGTAATGAGCATTATTATCCTCCTCATAAATCCTGCAACTATCAACCAAATTAGCAAAGACACGAATCTTCTGGTATCCAACTTCCCTCTTGATCTTCGGGCGCAACCCGTTCTCAAATTTGATACACTTCGAAAACTCAGCATTCGCTTCACTGTAATGCGGATAAAACTTATCCAACTTAGAAAACTTGGAAGCATACTCAAGAACCGACATATTTCCTTACTTCAGCTCAAGGAACTCAATTTCCTTCTTACCACAGACATATTCAGGAAAGTACTTCCTCAGAAACTCCCTACGGAACACTGCCCAAGTGACATTCTCACCTGCAGCTTCCAATCTCTAACAAGTCTCTAGCCACCAGTCATTAGCCTCGACTACTAGTATATGAGTTCCATAATGAACCTTCTACACTGTAGTTAAATCCATCACACGGAAAATTATCTCAATCTCTTTCAACCACTCCAATGCTCCATCAGGATCATACTTTCCCTTGAACGTAGGCAGATTCTCTCTCTGGAAAGTCGCCAAGCTACGAGGTCCAGCATTCCCGTTAGCATTTGACTGATTTTCCATCACATGAGCCATTGCTTCTAAAGCAGCAGCAACTGCAACATCATTCCTTCCATCCATCTCAACTTCTCACTACAACATAAACAACTGTGAGAACTCAAATTAACAATACTCGATTGTTAGACAACTACGACTCGATGACAAGGTCGGACCAACCTTTTGCTCTGATACCAACTTTGTAACACCCCAATTCTACCCCGTCAAATTATATAAATAAATCAGAGTTATAAAAATCATTCATGCAAATGAATCGGGATGCCACAAATTCTTCTATCAAAATTCATTGCATTCATCGTGGATATATAAAACTTTTAAAACATCGGATGAACCATCGTCATGACATCTTTAATTAAGTAATTCAACATCTACGCAGCAGAATTCTTAATAACATCTCCATCATCATTACAACAACTTCGAAACAACACAATTTAATAATAATCAACTTAAAGTTCAACAACTGAATAATCAACAATCAAAAGCAACAAGCGTTCATCCCCCCCGAGTGTTACATATCAGAGAAATTACACCGACTCAAACTATTGAAGGTATACAACCTTCACTCTCGATTACCTGCACGTTACCAACATGAGGGAAACATTCAAACAGAAGGGGTGTGATATCTAACAATATAATAAAGCGTATGATAATTAATATATTAAATTAGATTACATAACATCACCATTTCTCATCTCATAATCAACAATAATAATACACATTCACCACATAAATACACACTTCTTTATGCAGTCATATAATGCGACTCAATACTATGCAAATGCATGCGGTACCATTTGGAGCAGAACTCCCATCTAAAAAATTTGCCAATTAATAGAGACATCAACAAGGCATAAGCCTTCATCTCAATATTCGCCAATAAAGGCCATCTCAACGAGCATAAGCTCCATCTCAAAATTTAATGTATGCGACACAATCATGAATGTCATAACAACACCAAAATTAACAACGTCTCAATTCAACAGCATCGTTGGCCAAAGTCCTACATCTCAAAAGCATCTCAACATCTCTGCATCAAACATCTCATATCATCATAATAATTCATCAAACATCATTTCTTCATCATAAATTATCAACACAACATTATTAATAACATCTCATCAACAACTCAGGTGTACGTTAATACGACAGTAATTCACACTGCTATTCTGTAATCTTACATCATTACTATCATTACTCCTACTGTTACAAATCAAACATCAGCCTATAAACATTTCATCCTCATTATTCTGCATAAAAACCAACATAACGATCAACACGAAAACTAACTCTAAATCCTAAATTGGCTACTAGGATTACAATTCCTATTCTTTATTTTAATCCTCTAGAATAAATCTCATCGTGTTAGCTATTCAACGCTTCGAACGACATCTCAAACAGCATCCTAAAACTCAAGTTACAACATTTTCAAACTGAATCTGCAAAAAAACAGACAACATGGGTCGATGCATATCCCCTTGGATCGACGCGTACTGCACTGAACTTTCAACATGAGTCGATGCATTCCCTCATGTATCTACTCATCCTGAGTCAAACACACAACATGTATCGACACATGCCCCTATGGATCGACTCATCCTGAGTCTAAAAGCACTCATGTATCGATGCAAACCTCTTTGTGTCGACTCATCCCGAGTCTCTCAACCTTCATGTATCGACACATAGCATTTGAGGTCGACGCATCCTGTTACATCCTACATAAATTCTGTGATTTTCTCTATGTTTTCACTACAGAATTCATACTTTAAGCCCTAAAAACTTAATCTAATCATGGGTAATCATCACTTACAATTAATTCTACATTAATTACACATCTTCTGGACATCATCATTCATCTAAAATTCACCAATTTCACATCAAACAACACCATAAACATTCAATTCATGAACAAGACAACAATCACCTCTAACCCCACATACCAATCATCATGAACCCAATTATAGAGTCAGAACCCCACCCTTACCTTGGATTGAAGGTCGCTCTATAATCTTCCGATCAAAACCTCGTTCTTCCATTTTTCCTCTTTTTCCAGCAGCTTCATGTTCTTCTTCTCAATCCTTATTCATCTACTGCCTCCTTTTTTTCTATTCTTTCTAACAACAATAAAATAACCTATTATTATCTTAAGTCCTTATTGGGCTTAAAACTAATACACCCCCTTATTACTACTTTCATTCCTTAAAAACAAGCCCACATCAAATAATATTATACTTCTAATATTATTTCACCACTTAATAAAATAATTAACTCCAATTAATCACAACACATCTTCACAAATATTCCAAAAATAATTTAATTAAATTATTAATTAAATTACACACCTATTTTGAGGTCGGTCAATAGCAATCTATACACCATTTGTTTTGAGACATGATATAGAGATCATGTTCCAATAACACTTAGTGCAATAAGAAGGGGATGAGATGAAGAGGGGTGGGAAAGAATATAAACCACATTTGAATTAAAATTTAATCAAACTATTATTAAAATCATTCATCCATTTTTGTGGAGTTAGACTCAACACCATGGATCCAATGATATTAATAAAGTTCATGATCAAAATTTTAACCCAAGATCAGCAAAAAAATAATCACAAAATAATATTGCATTTAATATATACATTAAAAAAATTCTTAAAAATGTTTTAAAATAGAAATGAAAGAGAAAAATATCAACTATATTCAAATTAATCAAAAACTAAAAAGTAAGACCATAGAAAAATCAGAAATGAATTAAAATATTTTTATAAAAATTTTGGTAATTTTTTAAAGTTAGAAACTATTTTTAAAATTAAATGAAATGAGTAAAATAAACCAAAAATGATTAAAAAAAATAGCAAAGTCAGAAATAAAAAATAAGTGAGGTCATCAATATTTGTCACAATATCATTGAATCATTCCATATTTTTTTCCATAATTTAAAAATGCATAAAAGTAATTTTAAACATTTAAAATAATTCAAATAAAGTGAAAATTTATAAAAATATCAAAACACAAAATAAAATTGTGAAAAAATAAAAACATAAAAATTTTAAAAAAAATTCATAATTTTTTCAAATTTTTTGGACTTAAAATGAGTTTTCTATGATTTTTTGAAGTTTAAAACAATTAAATATAAAAATCAGAAATAAAAAATAAAGTAAAAAATATGTGGACCATTGGATGAGAGTCAAAATGCGTTAGTAATCAAATCCAAGGGATCTGGCGCGTTGTGCATATCATGGTCATTAGTGAATAAAGCATTGAATCAAATGTAAAATCAGATTTCAAAAAAACAAGTGGCAAGCCATCATTGGTTGGAAGATGACACGTTGGTCATCTTGAACCTCCAGCCAACGTGAATTGCAGGTCTCTCAAACTGTAAAATTAGAAGCTCAGACCTATGCCATTCGCTTCGTCTCTTCAAGACGAAGACAACCACACCTTCGCGACAAATTTATATAAACTATAGCTCAAGCAATTTGGAAGGAAAGTTTTGAAAAGGGATTTGAAATTTCATGGTCAAAACGTGTTTCCAGATAAAAGGGCAATGAGAGCTTCACAATGATATCAAAGTTTTAAAGAATTGATGGAGAAATCTACCTATTGAAGTTGAGTTGCAGAGCTCTGAAATTGGACTTCAATGGATCAATATAGGTCACGATTCATGAAGGTAATTGTATGGTTAGCTTCAGGAAAGATCAAGGAAGGTGAATTGATGGAAAAATTTGATTGAAAAAGGCTTGAACACTGATTTCTAAGTTACATAAAATTGAGTTATGGAGCAAGTTTGGCAGGGTGATTCTGGCTGTTCAAGCTTGAGGAAATGAATGAGGGATGACCCTCTATTCATAGGGAATCAAATGGGAATGTTCAAGAGTGAAAAATGATGAAGTTTGGAGGGAAATCATGTGAACTTGATACACGAGTAAGGTGTGATCTGTTTTGCATCAAAACTCATCAAATCCTTGCGTTTTAAGGCTCTAATCCACTTTGGCAACTTGGTTAAACATGTTTAGATTATAAACGCGTGCTAATTTAATGTTTAGAAGCTAAAACATGAATTTCAAATTCTGACTTATGAAGAAACTTCAGTTCCAAGTTACCAAGTTCAATCCAATGGAATTCTCATCTCAAGGGGTCTTAAGGCATGATTCTTGATGCTTTAGAAAGATGAGATTACAAGCTTTGCAATGGGAAAAGAATGGAATCAAATGGATGCTTGAGATGAAAGTTGCAATGAGTCAAAGTTTGGGAAAAAAGTTGACTTTCCATTCTTAGAAATATTTCAAATTATTCTTCAAAAGTGACCTATAATGTTTTGCATCCAAACATGGCCTTCCACTTGGAATTTTCTCTTGACCAAAAAAGATGTTCATCTCTATGTGTTAAGAAAAGTGAAACCCTATTGATCCGATAGGGAAAAATAGTAGATTATTATGAACAACTAAATTGATGGAAAATAACTATTGTGTTGAACAAAACAAGAGATCAATATCGTTACAATGACAAATCAGGGACACCCCCTAGCATTGGAGGATTGAGCCTCTCATAGTATTCAAAGAAAATTCAATAAAGATTATACATTACAAGATCACATGATTTCTTTGATCTTCAATCACAATAGCTATTGAAGATCTCCGTTCTCCAAACCCTTGAGACCTCTATTCCTTCTTCTGCAATTCTTTCACACCATCCAAAAAAAGTCCTCGTTCCTTTGTTAAAACTGCCTCAAGTAGTCAAAGTATTTTGTTCTCCATTTGTAAAGTCCAAACGAACTTCCAGATCACACATAGGGAAGTTAAACAAAAATAAAAAAATTATCAGCGCATAGACCAACACGGCCCGTGTCAGGCGACACGGGTGGCTGTGTTGGTCACTAGACAACACTATACAAAATCCACTCTTCAGGATAACTGATACAGTTCGTGTCACTTGACACAGACGCCAGTGTTGAAACCCTGGTTTCTAGCCCTGGATCCATTCCTCTTCCTGATACGGCCCGTGTCCGGTGACACGGGTGGCCGTGTCAGACTTGCTGAAACTTGCCAAAAACTTCTTGAAACTCCCGATTTCTTGACTTTTCTAGTCCTGAATCCCTTGGATTTTTAACCTGAGCCTGGAACAGTAGCAACAACCAAATGAAGCATAAAACAGGAAATAACTTGAAATAAAACTTACGAAAATAGAAAATATGGGAAAACTTATGAAACATGAAATCATTCAAAGAGAAGCAAAATATGACACAAAACATTGTAGAATACCTGCTTCGCGAAAGCTTCACCCAAGTCATTGAGTGTGCGGATGTTGCTACTGTCCAATCCCATGTACCATTTAAAGGCAACACCAGTTAAACTTTCCTGGAAGAAATGAATAATCATGCGTTGGTCATCAGTATAAGTGGACATACTTTTCATATATATCACCAAGTGGACACGAGGACAAAAGTTTGCCTTATACTTCTCAAATTTTAGTACTTTAAACTTTGCTGGCACTTTCACATTGGGAACTAAGTAAAGGTCACTGACATTGTATCCGAATAACTCTTTCCCTCAGAGAGCCTTCACTTCTTTATGCATTTCATTCAACTGACCCTGAAAGTTATCCATTCAATCATAAAAGCTCAAACTTTCACTTGGTGGAGGAGAGCAATGATAAACTTCATCATTAACAACAGGCATAACATTCACTATAGGAGATGAATCATGATAAATCTCATTATTAGCAACAGGAGTAGCATGCACCACATAAGGTACGGAAAAAAAATTGTTTGAACGAATGGAGAAACTTGAGCAGCGGGATTGTAACCTCCTGGCATGAAGTTTTCATGCATTCCCCACGGATAATCGCGAGGCATACGATATTGAGCAGCAGTAACTAGAGCAACATAGATGATAACTGATAGAACCTCTAAAACATTGATCATTTTCTATGGATGAGTAGCATGAGGAACAGAGGAGGAGGAGTAGGAGGTGGTGGCTGATTCAGAGCAACCACTAACGATTCTACCAAAGTAGTCGAGTTGGCCTTACCATCTCTTAGAGAAGTAACCTCTTCGCGTAGCTCACGATTATCTTGTTCAAAATTTTCCATCTTCTTTATAAAATTATCCTGAGTATTATAGCGATGAGACAACTTGTCGGCTGAACAAAGCAGAGAGACAAGTAAGACACCTGTGAAAGATCGGAATGCAAAAATATGTGCAAAATGATGCATGATATGCAATGCATATGATTTATTTTGTTTATTCAAGGAACTCAAAGAATCATAAACAATTGCAAATATTGAACTACTAGCACATTTGGAAATACTGAATAATCTCATTTTAATAATAACTTTGGAATGGAATACAACTTTTAGTACAAGTTTCAATAATCCTAAGTACAAGAGAATAAAGATAGAGTTTAAAAATCCTAGGGAGCCAAAGTTGATGAAGATATCTCCACACACTGACGCTTTCCCCTGAGTCTTGCAATCTGAGCCTTCAACTGCTTATTCTATTCACATACTTGTCGGCGACTTCTTTCCATCCACTAGAATCAGAAAAGGGGTTATCGGGACTTGGCTGAACTCTAGAGGAAAATAAATCACCTTTCTTCTTCATCATCTCCATAACATGGCTCTCAAGAATCTCGATCAAATCATCTTTCTCTTTCAATTCTATTAAGTAGGACATATCCAAAGTCTAGTACTTGTTGTTCCATGCTTCCTTCTCTTGGTGCATCCTAACCAAGGTGTAATACAGTGGGAGAACTGACTTGGGATGTTTTGTGTTTGATCGCAATTGTTGCGGTTAGCAAGAGTTGCCACCGATTTTTCTTTTATCCAAATAACATAAAGGGTGAAAAGAACAGGAAAGACCTTTGATATTATTTTCTTGAGTTCGGGGGGTAGATTATGAAAAGGGAAGGTGCTAGCACCCTTTTCATCCATAGTTATCTATGGGCTCTTAGTTCCTTTCTAGATCACTTGCTTTGTTTGAAAATGTGCTTTGTGGTGGGTTTCGAAAGTATTTTGAAAAGGCTCCTTCATTTAGGCAAACTTTGTAATGGTTCTCGTTTTATAAGAACGTATACAAAATGTTGGACTTTTGAAAATATTTCATGTTTTTTTCAAGTGTTTGGTGTGTGTTTGTAAGGATGTTTGTTTTGAAAGTGAGCAAGCAACTAGGAATGTTTCTACCTACTCAAAAGTATTTTGTTCATTTCTCTCTTCCTTTGATATTTATATCTTACCATGGATTGGTAAGAAGTCTTATCTTTGGATGTAAAGGGATGGGCGAGGGTCATCGTATGGTCATGGTAGCAGTGTTGCGAGATATCTTAGCATGTCTCTTGAGGGACTAAGATCATTTGAAAGGCAACATTTGTAGCGTCATCGAAGAACTATGATCTTGTATTTTGATTGTTTTGAGAAGACATCTCACATGCATAACATGACCATTTTTTATAAGGCAACAAGTGGAATAAACCTAGGGGTGCAAGTGTGCAAGTGTTTGATTTGCATGCATTTAGTTTTTGATTAAGGGTTATCTACTTGTTGATTTTATCTTCCCATACAAATCCTACTTTACTAGCATTTATATGAAAATGATAAATTGAAAAAGGTAAATATTATGTGCTATTACAAACATTAGGGGGATGGGGTGTACAAATTTATAAATGGGGATTACAAGAAATTAAAGTCCTAATCATCTATTACAACCATATTGAAATAAAGTATAAGAAATGAAATAAATTAGGCTTGTTTTGTTTTTGTTAAGAGAAGAAATTAGTTTTCTTAAGAAAATATTTTTTATCTTTTGGTTTTTAAAGAAATAAAATAAAGTATGTGAGTGTAAAAATATGTTTTGGAGTTTTTGATTAATGAAAATAAAATGATAAAAATAATAAGAGGAAAGGGGGTCAAAATCAGCACATTGTTGGAATAAGAGAGAACAGAAGTTCTGACTCCGGTGCACTGCAAGTCAGAAAGAAAATGTTAGCAGAAAAGGGGATGGTCAAAAGTTCTGGGTTTGGGTACATTAAAGTTTTGGGGTTGCTGGGAACAAGGGAAATACTAGAAGTTCTGATGTAATTGGAAGCCTAGAAGTTCTAATGTTACTAGAAGTTCAAAAGTTCTGGTTATTGAGAGAGTCTGGAAGTTCTGATGTAGTTGGGAACCTAGAAGTTATAGTGTCACTGGCAAGCTAGAAGTTCTGATAATGGGTATGTGAGGTGTCAATGCTGTTGGATGAGAATGTCTAGAAGTTCTGGTCCAGGATCACTGTTTTGATAAGCAATTAAAGGGGATTGATCTAGAAGTTCTGGTCCAACTAATGGGGTAAAAATGTCAGGAAATAATCATAAAAAAAGGTGTTTCTGGGACTAGAACTCATGACCTTTAACACTAATGTCTTATGCATGCGTTTTTTACCACTGGGGTGGCTATACATCCGGTATTAGAAACAAAAACATAAACATATATTACAAAGTAAACTCTGATGCTGAATTTCACCTTCTTCTCCATGCCAGTCAGAGCATATGCAACTTAGTCATTTCTCAACAAAACAGAAAATGCATTCATAGCAATTATGGCAGGTTTCATTATGGTTTCAGAAATATAAAGTATCAGAATTGTAAATCCGAGGCAAGCATGAATTTCACTTATCCTAACTCTGAATCCTAATTTCCTCAAGAAGTTCTGAACTGAAATTCTCCTTACTTAAGCAAAAAATACATGAAGGTTATGAATATGTACAGCATCAGAGTCAGGATGTCTACATTGTATTTTTGAGCATGCAAGCCTATCAATGCCTGAGTAATGAGATAAAAGTCAGAAGAAACTTATATTGCAACTGGAAAACATTATGTGAACTAGAGCCTAGTTCTGACTGCTGTGATGTTCTGGTCAGCTTCCCCAAGTTCTCAGAAAGCTAAAGCAAATTTTAACTTGAGTTGTGGATGGCTGAAATGTTCTGGAACAAACAAGAAGTAATGTTCTGTTTTTTGAGATGGAGATGGATGAAGACTGTGTTACAGTCTAAAAATAGAAGTTGGGACGACTTCTAAATGTGTATCAGAAGTTGTGTGGGTGATTTGGTTGGGAAATGCACAAGGAAAATTAGAGCTTGGAAGAAAAAGCCAGAAATTAACAGGTTTTGTATTTGTGTTTACAGTTTCAAGTTCTTTGAAATTTGAGCAAAGTTCCACGTATTTTTCTCTCAAAAATATTGACCTCTTTACAGTTGCAAATGAAGTTCCATTTATAGGCAAAGATTTAGTAGCTTAGAGAAGTCAAGAGTACAACCATCATATGCTAGGGCGCTGACTTGTTCTTGAAGCAAGTTTAAACAAGTATGGTTCAAGGCACAAAGTAGGGTGGTTAGCATCTTTTAGCCGTGCCTAAGCTGAATTTGTAGGCATGAATTATGGAAAAGTACCCTCAGAAGCAAAGGTAAAGCATGGACCCATTATAAACTTTGTACAAAAGTTTTCTTTTCAAGGACAACAATGGTACTTCTATGCCACGCGTGGGGAAATCCTTTGGATAAAGACTCAAAAGTGGGTGTGAGCATTAAATGGTGATGAGATTTATCAAAATAGAAAACCTGCAATATGAGATTATGTATCATAGCATAATCTGGATCAGAAGTTCAGCATCAACATAACTTAGAACAAGTATCCAACTTTTGGTCTTTGAATCTCCCTGCTCCAGCATGTTCTGAAGGAGTTCTCATACTTTTCAGAAAGCTTGTAACATGCTTTGCAGACTCTCTTTGAATTACTCTTGCAAACTATGACTGAACCTTCGTGAAAACTTGCCCATAAGTTCTAACCAAAATATGTTTTGTAAAGGCCCAGAATTTACTGAGTGCTTTAGTTTCATAGACGTGTCTTCAAGGATTTATAACTTGAAATCCAAGCATTTCTAGGAGAAGTTCTATTCTGCAATGTCTTAGATCTCGTTGAAATCTACAACTCTTTTGTCAGAAGTTCTTCCAGAATCAACTTGCATCATGGTGAATATCTGGCCAGAAGTTCTGAACTTATCATCTTTTCCAAACACTTAGAAAAATTTCTAAATATTTAGGATTTTGATTCTTGACTTTCTTGGTGAAACAAACTTCATATTTTAACATATCTTAATGAAATATGATTCATAAAACTTGATTTTGATCCAAAAGTCAAAGTTTGACTTTTCAGTGTGCAATTGACCATTTTGCCCTTGTGCCAATTCCAAACCTAAACTGATGTATCAGTGCTGCAAACTTGAGTTATGCAAGATCTTGTGAGAGAGTCCTTGAGAAATGAGAGGGAAAATTTTGGGGTACAGCACAAGGCAATCTAAAGTTGTTCCACATCATCTAAGAGAGGAGTAGTAGTCCTCAAAAACATATCAGATATAGGTTCTTCACGAGAATAAGGCATCTTCAACTGAATTGCCTTTGCTTGTACACAATGGATATGAGGCTTTAAGGAAACACCTCCTTTTGGTCCCAAATCTTTTCTACACTTCCTATGAATATGGTGCCAAGCCTTTTCAATCTCTTCCTTAGCTGCCTTGTGATCTTTTCCTTCTTTGAGAAAGAAACCACTCAGATGAACATTGTTTGACTTGTCTCTCATCGAATATCCAAGTTTACAACGCACAAGAATGAGGTTGTAGTTAAGTCCTCCCTTTGTACCAAGAAGAGGCACATTGGGGAAACTACCACAACTATCAATAATCTCTACATCATAATAAGCTTGATGATACCAATCAATGTCAGAATGAGTGAGAGACATAATCTTCAGGGCCCAACGCGGTTCCTTCTTGATATCTCAAAAAGTAACAGACCGAGGTAAGTGCGAAATAAACCACTGATATAATAACAGTGTGCAATAAATTACCATCCCTCCATGATAGAAATTTCGAAGATGGATGGAATAATAAGTATCTCCTAGTAACATAGGGACTGGATTGCCAATCAGAAAGATCCTAATGGCGTTGACATCCACAAATTTGTCGATATTAGGAAACAAGAATAACCCATAGGAAAGCAAAGCGAATATAGCCTTAAAAGAAGCGACACTCTTCATCTTAACGAAGTAATGTGCTTTCTCCCATAGAAATTGAGCAGGTAAACCACTGATTCCTCCTTTGGTAGTCATTTTAGCCTCAATATCAGACTTCCTCAAGTGATTTAAGATGTCAATCTCATGAGGCTTAGGCTCTTCTTCGAAGCCGGTGAAAGGAACATAATCAGTAATAGAGGAACCAAGTAAATAAGAATACTCCTCCAATGTGGGAATAAACTAATAATCAGGAAAAGTAAAACACTGGCATGACGGATCATAGAACTAGACCAATGTAGAAATAATACCCTCCTTGATCTTGAGCTTCATAAGAGGCACAATGGCTTCATACTTCTTCCGGAAATCTGTAAAACGCTCAATCTCAGAAATCAAACCCATCAGTTCCTCTATCTTAGGATCCTTGAAACTGTACTTCTGAGTATTTCTCCTTCACAAATCCATGGTAAAAAAAGTACCTAAGATATTTGCAAAAGTCAACCTTAAGTTCCTTTAAAAACTGTTTAAAGAATGCTCACGGGTGCATGAATGCATGATACAACAATCACACACAAGATCACAAACAAAGGGGTTCATAGGTTTGACGTCACGAGCATGAAGTCAAAGGTACTATGATAACACGTACTTTACACTTGTTTTTGACTCTGATTTCACATGTTATTTAGGTTTTTTATTATTGTTTTCTCGTATTATGCCTATCTTTTGTTTCCTTTTCAGGTATTTCAAATATCCAGAGCTCCCCTGAAGAAATGAAGGAAAACAGGCTAAAAAACAGGAGTTTAGGTCAAATTTGCACTCATGGCATCCACCATGGCGCCAGCCATAGGGTAGGCCATGATGTGGACCACCTCCTGCTGACCTTAACTGCCACGTTCCCCACTTCCTTTCATTTACACTCATGGAGGGCGCCATGGCCTCCATGGCGGGCGCCACCTTTGGACGATGTTTCCCCCCCCCCCCCCAAAAGGAGTTGGGGGCAATTCCTGTGATTTCCTGCATTCCTCATCCTCTATAAATAAAAGTTCCTGATTTCATTTAAATTCACCCAAGCTTAGTTGCAAACTTGATCCAACCATAGTTGCGAACTTAAGCCATATAATTTCACCATTGTAAAGCGATAATTCTTCACATCGGGGAATTATTGCATTGTTGATTGAGTCTGTGATCGAGTTCGTAGATTGAGTCTGTAATCGAGTTTGGAGCACTGCGGTAGAAGTTTATCTTGCCACATTTATTTTCAACTGCTTTATTTCCAGTCGCATTTTACTTCTAGTTTGTACCAGATTTAAAACCTCCCCGTTTGGATCAGGTTTCTATTTATTTCCCGCACTGCTTTTACTTTGTTTATTTCCCGCACCTGCTCTTACTTTGTTTATTTCCCGCACTGCTTTTACTTTATTTATTTCTCGCACCTGCTTTTACTTTTTTTAAGCCCCGCACAACTTTTACTTTGTTTATTTCCCGCACCTGCTTTTACTTTGTTTATTTCCTGCACCTGCTTTTACTTTGTTTATTTCCCGCACCGCACTTTAAATTATTTATTTTCTCGCATGATTTATTTTAACATGTTTGTTTACATTCCCATGTCAGGTTGAACCTTACTGGGCTAGAATGTAAGGAATCTAGTTAGATCAATATTCCAAATAATGTGTCAATAGAAATGCTTATGGGCTATTTTGGTTTTTAATACGGGTTTTTTGTACTTTATTGTTGTTGGGTAAGATCGAAAGCCGTCCAACCCTTTGTTAAACTCGGTTAGTTCTAACTGGTCAAAGGAAGAGAAAGCGCTTTGTCGGGTTAGTTATTGATTTTTTTATCAAAGAAATCAATTTTGAAACTATTTTCGGACGCGTTTATAGGGTTAAAGTTAAGTTCCCTTTTTATTAGAAATTCCAGATCAAAATACTTTTCAACTTTGTCAAGTACTCTATTTCTTAAAAATAGGTTTATTACTTTAACGCAATGCGCGCCTTTTTATAAGTGACAATAAGAAGGTCTGATTAGAGAGTAAACTCGGTTCTGATTACGCGAAAGCGACAATTCCTATTAAATTAGTTCTTTTCTTTAGTAGAAAATATTGCCATATAATTAGTTCTATACCGAAGCATTGCGAATATCATCTGACTACGTGAATTACATTCGACCCTGCTTTTATATCTGATGTTTATTTCGCTGCACTTTACTTTCTTGCATGCTAAATTCCCTGTTTAATATTGACTTAGCTAAACAACGTAACAATAGGAAACAATAGATTGACGATTGGTCTCTGTGGATCGATAATCTTTTATATTACTCTGACGAGATTTGTACACTTGCGAATACACCGCATCAAGTTTTTAGCGTCGTTGCCAGGGAGCAATTTTGTCAAATTTCGCACCCTATAGTCGCACCGTCTAGACTACATTTTACAGTCCAGTTAATGCGAAGATGTCGCAGCATCGGAACCTTATTCAATCCTTTAGCATAACCTGAACGTTACATCCATTTTCTCCGTAGAATTAGAAAAACTATGGCCGAGAATCATAACCAAAGACCCCTTAAGGAATTTTCCCAACCGTCAGATAAGGAACCTAGTTCAAGTATCGTAAACCCAGCTATAACCACAAATAATTTTGAACTAAAACCCTCATTGCTACAATTGGTGCAACAAAATCAATTCGGTGGTCTCGCTATTGAGAACCTGAATCAACCCTTAAAAAATTTGATACAATTAGCAGACACTTTAAAATTCATTGGTGCTTCGCCTGAGGCAATACGACTGAGATTATTCCCTTTTTCCCTCAGAGATAAAGCACAAGATTGGTTAGATTCCCTTCCACCCAATTAAATAACAACCTGGGAAGACCATAGGAGAGTATTTCTCGCAAGATATTTTCCGCCCAGCAAAACTGTTGTCCTTAGAAACCAACTCACTAGATTTAACCAAAACCTGGGAGAATCACTTTTTGAAGCTTGGGAGAGATATAAGGACCTGTTAAGAGCCTGTCCACACCATGGCCTAGAATAATGGCTAATCATCCACAACTTCTATAATGGACTCCATTACAACACAAAGATGTCTATCGATGTTGCCGCTGGTGGCGCATTGATGAATAAACCTTACCTAGAAGCATGCGCTCTCATTGAGGACATGGCCCAAAACCATTACCAATGGGGAACCGAATGAGCTACGGTAGAAAAAAATGAGACCCGAGGAGGAAAACATGAGATAAGTTCTCTAGACATGATGCAAGTTAAAATGGACGCTCTTGCCTTAAAAGTTCAAAACATGTCTCAAAACCCTAATATTGTAGCTGCAGTAGCTTCCGAATGCAAACTCTGTGGGACCCAAGGACATCAACCTACGAAATGTAACTTGTTGAATGAGCCTTGCTCAGACCAAGTAAATTACACCCAAGGAAATCCATTTTCAAACACTTACAACCCCGAATGAAGGAATCACCCAAACTTTTCTTATAGAAACATAGCCCAATACAAAACTTTGCACCTCCGAGACCTACAGGTTGCCAAGCCCAAAGATCAAATCAACCTATGCAAGTTGTGGCACCCAAGCAAAACCTTGAGAAAATCATGGAAAATTTCATTTCAGCTCAAACCCAACAAAACAAAGAGTTCCTAAATCAGAATATTCACAAAAACAAACTAATCACGCAATTAGGAACTAAGGTTGATCAGATAATTACGCATAACAAGATGCTTGAAACCCAGATCTCGCAGATAGCCCAAACACAAGCCTCATAAACTACACTTGGAGGACAATTCCCTGGACAACCTCAACCAAATCCTAAAGGGAAAGCTAATGCCATTTCCTTACAAAGTGGGACTATGTACGATGGACCCAAGAATCCAGCCATGAGTACACCCTCAAAACCTAAGACAAATGTTTTGCCTACAGACCAAGTGGAGGAACCAGAGGAACCCGAAAATAAAAAAGAACCATAATTAAAAGATAAAACTAATAAATCACCACCCCCGTACAAACCCCCAGTCCCATTTCCGCAAAGACTTAAACAAACCAAACTTGACAATCAATACCCGAGATTCATTAAAGTTATAGAAAAACTCCATTTAGAGATTCCTTTCACCAAAGCCATCACTCAGATACCATCTTATGCTAAATTCCTAAAAGACATCCTGACCAACAAGCGTATACTTGATGATCCCAAACCTATCGAATGCAATTTTATTTCAGAAAATAAACTTTCCAAGAAAGAAAAGGATCCAGGAAGTTTTTCCATTCCTTGTATCTTAGGAAATCATACTATTGAAAAATCCTTCTTAGATCTAGGAGCTAGTGTCATCCTTATGCCTTTAGCAATTTGTAGAAGGTTAAACTTAGGAGAATTGCTGCCGACTAAAATGTCTCTCCAGTTAGCTGATAGATCAGTTAAGTATCCTATAGGCATACTTGAAGACATACCAGTTAAGATCGGTCATCTATATATCCCAACTGATTTCGTGGTTATGGATATTAAAGAAGACGAAGAAATCCCAATCCTTTTAGGTAGACCATTCCTATCAACAGTCGGAGCCATAATTGACGTTAAGAAAGGAAAATTAACATTTGAGGTGACTGATGAGAAGATAGAATTTATTCTTTCAAAGTACTTAATGGCACCAGTCATATGAGATGCTTGTTATGCCATCGACGTCATTGACGAGTGTATATTAGAACTTAAGCGAGAGGAATCTAACAAAAATTATAAGTTACCTTTGACCCCCATTATGGAGGACGATGGATTTAAAGGTTTAGAACCTTACATCGATGACGACCTCTATGAATGTTTATCGCTTACTCCCGATCCCATGCATTGCCCTTTGAAACCATCTTTAGAACTGACGGAACTTTCCAAGAACCTCAGATACGAATTCTTAGATAAAGAGATGAATCATCCTGTTATAGTTAACGCTATTTTAAGTCAAGACGAGACAACTCAACTCTTAGAGATCTTACAAAAATATCCCTCAGCTTTAGGGTATAAGATCTCTGATTTAAAAGGAATAAGTCCATCAGTGTGCATGCACCGGATCTTGTTAGAGGAAAACTCAAAACCCTCAAGAGAACATCAAAGAAGAATAAACCTTATAATGAGCAATGTTGTTAAAAGAGAAGTTCTTAAGTTACTAGAGGCTTGTATAATTTACCAAATATCAGATACTAATTGGGTGAGCCTTGTGCATGTGGTGCCAAAGAAAGGAGGCATCACAGTCATAGAAAATGATAAAGGTGAGCATATTGCTAAACGAACAGAAGGAGGTTGGCGTATGTGTATAGATTATAGAAAATTAAAGAAAGCAACCAGGATGGATCATTTCCCTCTTCCATTTATAGATCAAATGCTCGAATGTCTAGCCAGACACTCTCACTTTTGTTATCTAGATGGATACTCAGGATTTTTCCAAATTCCTATTCACCCTGAGGATCAAGAGAAAACAACCTTTACCTGTCCTTATGGAACGTTCACCTATAGACGAATGCCCTTCGGACTCTGTAATTCCCCTGCCACTTTTCAACGTTGTATGATGTCTATATTTGTAGATTACCTAGATGGAATAATGGATGTTTTCATGGACAATTTCTCGGTGTGTGGATTCAATTTTAAAGATTTTCTCTCCAACCTCGAAAAAATCCTTGAAAGATGCGTAGAGGTGAACCTAGTGCTAAACTGGGAAAATGCCATTTTATGGTTAATGAAGGTTTAGTATTAAGACACATTGTCTCCGAAAGAGGCATTGAGGTTGATAGAGCCAAAATTTAAGTTATAGAAAACCTCAGCCCACCTAAAACCATTAGGGAGATTAGAAGTTTTCTTGGACATGCTGGTTTTTATCGGCGTTTTATAAAAGAATTCTCTAAAATAACAAAACCTTTGACTAATCTTATAATGAAGGACATTGGATTTGTTTTCGACGAGAAATGTCTCGAAGCTTTTAAATTTTTGAAACAAGCACTGATTTCAGCTCCGATCATGCAACCCCCAGATTGGACACAACCTTTTGATATCATGTGCGATGCCAGCGATTATGCAGTTGGTGTTGTTCTAGGACAACGAAAAGACAAGAAATTACATGTTATATATTATGCTAGTAGAACCCTAGATACCGCCCAGCTCAACTATGCAACAATAGAGAAAGAATTACTGGCAGTAATTTTTGCGATAGATAAGTTTAGGTCCTACCTAGTAGGAGCAAAGATCATTGTTTACACTGATCATGCTGCCATACGTTATCTATTAAATAAAAAGGAAGCTACACCTATATTACTTAGATGGATCACGTTACTCCAAGAGTTTGATCTAGACATTAAGGATAAGAAAGGCACAGAGAATGTTGTCGCTGACCACCTCTGTAGATTAGAACACTTAAAACCTGACTTATTTCCTATAAATGATGATTTCACATATGACAGACTTATAGCTAAGACTGATGATTTCGAGCCTTACAAAGATAAAGATTTTGAAAAAATTTCAGTAATGAAGAGCGTACCTTGGTACGCTGATTTTGTAAACTACCTAGTTGCAGATATCATACCCCTTGATCTAAATTACCAACAGAAAAAGAAGTTCTTCAAAGATGTTAAACATTTCTACTGGGATGAACCGCTCATATTCAAGAGAGGAATATATAATATTTTCAAGCGTTGCGTCCCAGAAGAGAAAATAGAAGACATCATCAGACACTGTTATTCTGCACCTTATGGTGGACATGCAGGTATATCTAAAACGCACACCAAGATTCTTCAAGCAGGCCTCTATTGGCCAAGTTTATGGCGCGATGTTCATGCCTACATTGTCAAGTGTGACCGATGCCAACGCACCGGGAACATATTGAGACGTGACGAGATGCCAATGAGGAATATCTAGGAAGTTGAACTCTTTGATGTTTGGGGTATAGACTTTATGGGACCATTTCCACCTTCAATGGGAAATAGGTACATTTTGGAAGTTGTGGACTACATGTCTAAATGGATTGAAGCTATTGCATCACCCACAAACGACACAAGAGTGGTAGTCAAGTTATTTAAGAATATCATTTTTCCGAGGTTTGGAACACCCCGTCTCGTTATAAGTGATGGAGGATCACATTTCATATCCAGAATCTTTGATAAGCTCTTGAGTAAGTATGAAGTGAAGCACATAGTAGAAACACCTTATCACCCACAGACTAACGGCCAAGTAGAAGTGTCTAACAGCGAGATTAAAAAAATCTTAGAAAAAACCGTTTCAATTTCCAGAAAAGATTGGTCTCAGAAGCTGCATGAAGCACTATGGGCCTACATAAAAGCTTTTAAAACCCCAATTGGAACAACCCCTTACCAATTAGTCTATGGAAAATCTTGTCATTTACCCTTCGAGTTAGAGCATAAAGCCTATTGGGCCATTAAGACCCTGAATTTGGAATATTTGACTGCTGGTGAAAAGCGCATGCTTGACATTCATAAATTGGAGGAATTCCACCAGTCTGCCTATGAGAATGCTATAATATATAAAGAAAGAACCAAAACTTGGCATGACAGAAGAATTATAAAGAAAGATTTCAATATAGGCGACCTTGTTCTCCTTTTCAATTCCAGGTTGCGACTTTTTCTTGGAAAGCTACGTTCAAGATGGACTGGTCCTTTTGAGGTCTCTAGAATCCTAAGATCTAGAGCAGTCGAGATCAAGAAAAATTATTATAGCCCATTCATCGTCAATGGGCAGAGGTTGAAGCACTACGAAGGAGGTGACATTCCCACCAACTACTCCAGCCACACTCTGATTGATCCACCAGTACCCGTTTCTGATATATGAAGCTTACTCGTCAAGCTAACAACGTTAAACAAGCGCTGCATGAGAGGCAACCCATGAGTTTATTTTTATTTTTTGCATTTATTTAATTTTTACTTTATAAAATTTTATTTTTATCTTTATACTAACAGTTGCAAATTTTATGATTTCAGGCATCACCTACTAGCCGTCTTTGCTAACTACATTTTTCAGGATGGAGCATTTCGATGACATTCATGTTTCCTTCCGAGATGACACTCAGAGACAACGCTATATGGTCCTTTCACAACGACCCATGGCACCGACCAGATATCCAGACCAGATTTGCATGGAAGCTCTTGGCTTTAAAGCCAGTATCAAGTATCTATGCAACCAGCTAAAGTGGGACGAGTATGCAGATGACCTAAATGTGACCTACAGGAACCTCACCTTAGAATTCCCCAGTTCATTCGAGTTTGAGCCCTATAATGGCCAGGATGGATATCTCACTTTCAGACTATTCTGGATAGAATATTGTTTTACCCACATGGAGTTTGGCGACTTGCTAGGCTTTCAGACCACACCTGATGCTATACCTGAGCTACCAGTTGGCTATTTCATGACTAGGGAGATAGAGAAATTCTGTAGAGATATTACTGCTGGAGGGAGCCTTGATCCTTCCACTCAGCTATCCCCTATTATTCACAACCCCGCTTTCAGGTATTTTCAGATGGTTATTGCTCACACTTTCCTAGGGAAGGCCGACACTGATACCCATGTTAGCGAGGAGGAGATCTTTTTCCTCTACTATGCGACCCAGTCTCGCCCTGTAGCCTGTGGAAATTTTCTATTGTGGAATCTCATGATGACTTCTAAGTCTGCTGAAGGTATCCTCCATGTGGGAGGGACAGTGACTCAGATTGCTTCTGCTTTGGGTCATACAAGTAAGTTATCTCACCTTACCTCCTACTGTGGATATACTACAATGGACATTGATTTCTGTTTGGATCGTGGGCTGATGAGAAGAGTCTACTTTAATCCCAACCAGTATAGAAACCTGATTGATAATGAAACCATTCACTATTTTTGAAGGAAAATTGCGATCAAAACGCAGCGGAATATAAAATTTTCCTTTAGAGATCCTTACGAATGAGCATGGTCAGTGATAGAAAGTTTTACCTCTTGTGGCGATTCAGACCTTTGATGTCGTGATCACGAGCGTTGATGAAGAACAACGCCTCTACTCAGTCCACACGAACAGATTGCTTCCGGTCACAGTGCTAGCTGATCACGAACAGAAACCTTGAGTGAGAGAGAGAGAGTCAAAAACGAAAATGCATCAAGTGAAAAAACTTCATCACAAGGGATCTATTTATAGAGTCACTCGTGTGGGCTACAAGCTAAAAGCCCAATTAAGGCTATGAGCTAAAAGCCCAATTAAGCTTATGGACATCATACCTTATGATGTACCATATATCACTCATCCACGTGGTACCTTACCACTTTCCGTATTACACTTAAGTGCACCGTACCTTACGGTGTTCCTTATTTATTCTATCTCTCATCAACCTGTCCTTATGTGTGTGACCCTGTAGGTTTTCGCGACGTTGGCAATTATATTAAATTACACATTTAATATAATAAACAGTGAGCGGTATCTAGCAACACTTCACTGTTACCCAAGTCACGAAAATGTCATGTGATCTGACCAAACCTTTTCCGTGATAATATTTGTGTTGTACAATTACCCTTTTGCCCTCATGTCTATATTGAACACAAGGCATACACTGTGTCACCCTTGTCCAGTTCAATATTGGGCCCTTAGACATTTATCCTGTTATGCAGGATGAGCAAATTCCATCTAGGTCACTCATGTCCCTTAGCATGCTTTGTGAAGTACCCATCAACCATCTTTATAGTCATCCAGTTACGGATGACGTTTGATCAGCAATAAAGTACTTGACTCTACATCTAAGGTCCATAGTGGTTTCAGGTCGAAGGGTGGTATACACCATTATCATCATGAGAATAACTTATGACACTTTGCATAACATTCTATGTAGTATTCTCATAACGGGTCAATCCAGTATAAATATTACTCTTAATATTCATACCTATGTCAAGACTTGATAACTCCTTATCTATGATCCATGAGATGTGATCATCAATCTATCTTCATAATAATCTTAATGCTTTAATGTTATCCCACTTCACATTAAAGCTTGACTACGGATACTTTAAGAATAGTTTCTTATGTTTAATAGGATCTCATGATTAAGTCACACTTAACATTTCATTAAACCAATAAACCATTCTAGGGACTTTATTATTTTGGAAAACATAATAAAGAAATGCCTTTTATTATTAATAAATAATTCGATACAAGTACCAAAAGTATTGGCCTCTAGGGCTTACACCAACAATCTCCCACTAGCACTAGAGCCAATCAGGCATACCCCTAATACCCATAGATCTAGTATGTCCATCATGCTTCAGCTGCGCAAGAGGCTTTGTTAATGGGTCAGCAACATTGTCAAGTGTAGGTACTCTGCATATTTTCACATCTCCCCGATCGATTATCTCTCGAATGAGATGATAACGCCTAAGTATGTGTTTGGATCGTTGGTGAGATCTAGGCTCCTTAGCTTGTGCGATAGCACCATTGTTATCACAATAGAGATCAATGGGATCCACAATGCTATGGACTATGCCAAGTTCACTAATGAACTTCTTGATCCAAACAGCTTCCTTTGCTGCAGTTGAGGCAGCAATATACTCAGCCTCGGTTGTAGAATCAGCAACTGTATCTTGCTTTGAACTTTTCCAGCTCACAGCGCCACCATTTAAACAAAACACATAACCAGATTGCGATCTAAAGTCATCCTTATCTGTCTGGAAGCTAGCATCAGTGTATCCAATTACAGCAAGCTCTTCCTGACCTCCATATATCAAGAATGAATCCTTAGTCCTTCTCAAGTACTTAAGGATATTCTTGACAGCTACCCAATGAGCATCACCGGGATTAGACTGGTACCTACTCGTTGCACTTAAAGAATACGAGACATCTGGTCGAGTACATAGCATGGCATACATGATAGATCCTATTGCAGATGCATATGGAATCTTATCCATGCGATCCCTTTCTTCCTTACTTGAAGGGGATTGTGTTTTTGAAAGACACATGCCATGTTGCATAGGTATGAATCCTTTCTTGGAATCATGCATATTAAAGCGTCTCAACACTTTTTCTATGTATGTACTCTGACTTAGGCCAAGCAGTTTTTGTGACCTATCTCTATAGATCCTGATTCCTAATATATAGGCTGCTTCACCTAGGTCCTTCATTGAAAAGCATTTCCCTAACCAAGTCTTCACTTGTTGCAAGGTAGGGACATCGTTTCCAATGAGTAATATGTCATCTACATATAATACCAGGAATACGATCATGCTCCCACTAACCTTCTTGTAGACACAAGGCTCATCTTCATTCTTGATGAATCCATATTGTTTTACTGTTTCATCAAAACGAAGATTCCAGCTTCTGGAAGCTTGCTTTAATCCATAAATTGATCGCTGTAACTTACATATCTTTTGGGCTTCCTCTGGTATGTCAAATCCTTCAGGTTGTGTCATGTACACATCCTCAAGAAGATTCCCATTAAGGAAAGCAGTTTTGACATCCATCTGCCATATTTCATAATCATGATATGCAGCGATAGCAAGTAAAATCCGAACAGATTTAAGCATTGCAACTGGTGAAAAGGTTTCATCATAGTCCACCCCATGAATTTGTTTATAGCCTTTTGCAACCAGTCTTGCCTTATAGGTATGTACCTTACCATCCATGTCAGTCTTCTTTTTAAAGACCCACTTGCATCCTATAGGGTTAACTCCTATAGGAGGCTCTACCAAGGTCCAAACCTGGTTTGTGTACATGGAATCCATTTCAGATTTCATGGCTTCTAGCCACTTCTCAGACTCAGGACCAGTTATGGCCTCTTGGTAGGTCACAGGCTCATCTTGATCCATGAGTAATACATCACCCTGATCACTTATGAGATATCCATATCTCTCAGGTTGTTGACGTATCCTGCTTGACCTACGCTGGTCTTGTTCTACTTGAGCAGGTTGCTCTTCCACAACTACTTGTGTTTCCTGCTCTAATTCCTCCATAGGTGTATCAATGCTTTGTGGTTCTTGAATTTCTTCAAGCTCTATTTTCCTCCCACTGATTCTTTTGGAAATAAAATCCTTTTCCAGAAAAACTCCAGTTCGAGCGACAAACACTTTGCCCTCAGAAGGATTGTAGAAGTAATACCCTCTTGTTTCTTTAGGATACCCAACAAATAAGCATTTGTCAGATTTGGGCTCAAGCTTAGTTGAAATTTGTCGTTTCACATAAACTTCACAACCCCAAATCTTCATGTAAGACATATGTGGTTTCTTACCACTCCATATCTCATATGGTGTCTTCTCAACCTTTTTGGATGGAACTCGGTTAAGTGTGTAAGCTGCAGTCAATAGTGCATGTCCCCAAAAGGAGTTCGGAAGATCGGCGTGACTCATCATGGATCGAACCATGTCTAACAAGGTCCGATTTCTTCTCTCGGATACACCATTCCATTGTGGTGTTCCGGGAGGAGTAAGTTGGGATAAAATCCCACATTCCTTTAGATGGTCATCAAACTCTAGGCTTAAATATTCACCGCCTCGATCTGATCGAAGAACTTTAATATTCTTACCTAGTTGGTTTTGTACTTCATTCTTGAATTCCTTGAATTTTTCAAAGGTTTCAGATTTGTGTTTCATTAAATACACATAACCATATCTACTGAAATCATCAGTAAATGTGATGAAGTATTGAAAACCTCCTCTGGCTGGTATGTTCAGTGGTCCACATACATCAGTATGTATGAGGGCCAAAAGATCATTAGCCCTTTCACCTTTTCCTGTGAATGGGGACTTTGTCATCTTTCCAATTAAACAAGATCTGCATGTCTCATATGATTCATAATCAAAAGAGTCCAAGAGTCCATCTTTATGGAGTTTGGAAATGCGTTTCTCATTTATGTGGCCTAAGCGACAGTGCCAAAGGTAGCTTGGATTTAACTCATTAGGTTTAATCCGTTTAGTATTAATGTTATAAATTGGCATTTCAAGATCAAGGACATATAGTCCATTGTTCATTTGTGCAGAAGCATAGAATATATCATTCAAATAAATAGAGCAACAATTGTTCTTTATTATAAATGAAAAACCAAACTTGTCCAAACAAGAAACGGAAATAATATTCCTACTAATTGCAGGTACATAATAACAGTTCTCTAACTGAATTATTAAACCACTAGGTAAAGTCAAAACATAAGTTCCTACGGCTAAAGCAGCAACCTTTGCTCCATTTCCAACTCGTAGGTCAACTTCACCTTTTGCCAAATCTCTACTCCTTTTTAGCCCCTGCACATTAGTACAAATGTGAGAACCGCATCCAGTATCTAATACCCATGATGCAGAAGTAGATAAATTAATTTCAATAACAAAAATACCTGAATTTGAAGTCCCTACTCCATTGTTCTTATCTTCCAGGTACTTTGGGCAGTTTCTCTTCCAATGTCCGGTCTTACCGCAATGGAAGCAAGTGCCCTCCTTTGCTATGCCTCCACTAGGCTTCAAAGCAGGAACAGTAGGTTTAGGCTTGGCAACTTCCTTGCCTTTCCCTTTACCAAACTGCTTGGTAGGCCTCTTGTTCAGCTTCTTTCCATTACTGACCATCAGAATGGACTTCCCTTTTGTCTTCATATTCTGCTCAGCAGTTTTCAACATGCTTAGCAATTCTGGAAGACTCTTATCCATGTCATTCATGTTGAAATTCATGACAAACTGATTAAAGCTATCTGGCAACGATTGCAAGATAAAATCAGTTGCAAGTTCCTTTCCAAGCGGAAACCCTAACCTTTCAAGGTTCTCCACATACCCAATCATTTTGAGTACATGGGGACCTACAGGGTTTCCCTCAGATAACTTGCTGTTAAAAAGGGCCTTTGAAACCTGAAACCTCTCATTTCTTGCCTGCTCTTGATAGAGCATTTTCAGATGTCCGATCATATCGAACGCTGACATGTTCTCGTGTTGCTTTTGCAACTCCGAGTTCATAGTAGCTAGCATGAGACAAGCGGCTTCATTAGCATCATCGAGATGCTTCTTATAAGCTTCTCTTTCTGCCTTAGGTGCCGAACTAGGCGGTTCCTCTTCAGGAACAGGTGTCTCCAAGACATACAGCTTCTTATCGTGCTTGAGGACAATCCTCAGATTTCGGTGCCAATCCAGGAAATTTGTCCCAGACAATTTTTCCTTATCTAGGATTGATCGCAAAATATGGTTGTTTGTTGTCATGGTAATCTACAAAAAAAAAATGAAAATATAAGTATCATTAAAACAACATATTTAATTAGGCCTTTAATCAAATATGCTCCCACTATTTTACTCAAACCAAATGACCCTCATCATTTGATTCGGAAAATCCCGTTGGAAGACTTTCTAGTGGGTCGAGATCCACATTTCACTTCGTTCTAAGTCAGCGTTAGGCTGATTACACAAAACTAGGTTATTTAGGTAGGAACTCCTTCCAATTGTATCTCATACAACTCTCGAATATTTTCAGTTGGGTGAATAACTCCTTATTCTAATTCATCATATGAATCATTCCCAACTCTTGCTTCTAAACATGTATAATCTTATTATAATGTGTTTAGTTAAGTTTGACCCATTGTTTTAGCAGTTGGATATTACAATTATCCCATCGCACCTTACTAATATAGAACATGCACCTCGCGTAGGCGAAACCTACATTATTCGATACTAGTCTTGATGAGTGCTAAAACTTGGAAAGCATGAACTTAATATTTAAATTGAGGGATTTTGTTATTAGTTTGATCTCACCGGCTTAACATGCAATTCGTCTCTCTCATGCATCAACATACAAACACATGCATCAATATACATAAAAAGATACAGTTATGGCCCCTAGCGCAATTGTTCTCCCAAGCCAATGAGAGAACCTAAGCTAACCTAATAACGATCTAAACTTCTCCAAGCAAGATCTCCAAGGTTATCCTCCTTTGATATTGTATTCTTCTCTTTCTTCATAACATTACATTACATAAAAGAAACTCGTTTTACATACGAGGGAGTGAGATGAGAAAAGAAGTTACATCAAGAATTTTAGAGAGAGGCACGACACGCAGGCCGTATTTTACAATCCCAAAACAAAATAAAGGAAAAAACTAAGGCCATAACTGATCACCACAAGACAATAATAATAAACACACTTTTATTATTAGTTTAAATTTCTGTTAATTAAAAAAAAGGCAAATTAAATTTCGATGATTGATCACACTACGCAGAGTTAGCCGGCGCAAAATTTTAATGAACAATTCATTTGAAATCAGCGTCATTTTCGCACAACTCTTGTGCATTCACAACCCTAATCGCATGACTCTGCAACAACACAACCCTTGTGCCGTCATGAACCCTAATGCAACAGTTTCATGCTGTCAAACACATCTCGATTGATAATTCAGTATGATTAATCACATGCCATTGCTTCACCATACTAATGTCGGATTCCGAAGCATATGAACAGTGATCGGTCAAAGGAATAACAATCATCAAGTGTTTGAATGAACGAAACAGAAACAGTATATCACATATACCATCGTTGCATTAGATTTACTTATATCATATATAAGAGTGATCGATCTTATTGTGTAACCTATGGACGATCGATGTATCGCTGCTTCACCATACTAATGTCGGATTCCGAAGCATAGTCAACATCAATCATCCAAATCGTACACAACAGATGCCAAATTTAATTAATCGTTTATTATTCAATTCATTCTGGTTTTAATCGAATCAAAACAGAAAATATAGAACATAAACAACTATCAGATCCATGGTTTCGTAAGTGGCTCTGATACCACTGAAGGAAAATTGCGATCAAAACGCAGCGGAATATAAAATTTTCCTTTAGAGATCCTTACGAATGAGCATGGTCAGTGATAGAAAGTTTTACCTCTTGTGGCGATTCAGACCTTTGATGTCGTGATCACGAGCGTTGATGAAGAACAACGCCTCTACTCAGTCCACACGAACAGATTGCTTCCGGTCACAGTGCTAGCTGATCACGAACGGAAACCTTGAGTGAGAGAGAGAGAGTCAAAAACGAAAATGCATCAAGTGAAAAAACTTCATCACAAGGGATCTATTTATAGAGTCACTCGTGTGGGCTACAAGCTAAAAGCCCAATTAAGGCTATGAGCTAAAAGCCCAATTAAGCTTATGGACATCATACCTTATGATGTACCATATATCACTCATCCACGTGGTACCTTACCACTTTCCGTATTACACTTAAGTGCACCGTACCTTACGGTGTTCCTTATTTATTCTATCTCTCATCAACCTGTCCTTATGTGTGTGACCCTGTAGGTTTTCGCGACGTTGGCAATTATATTAAATTACACATTTAATATAATAAACAGTGAGCGGTATCTAGCAACACTTCACTGTTACCCAAGTCACGAAAATGTCATGTGATCTGACCAAACCTTTTCCGTGATAATATTTGTGTTGTACAATTACCCTTTTGCCCTCATGTCTATATTGAACACAAGGCATACACTGTGTCACCCTTGTCCAGTTCAATATTGGGCCCTTAGACATTTATCCTGTTATGCAGGATGAGCAAATTCCATCTAGGTCACTCATGTCCCTTAGCATGCTTTGTGAAGTACCCATCAACCATCTTTATAGTCATCCAGTTACGGATGACGTTTGATCAGCAATAAAGTACTTGACTCTACATCTAAGGTCCATAGTGGTTTCAGGTCGAAGGGTGGTATACACCATTATCATCATGAGAATAACTTATGACACTTTGCATAACATTCTATGTAGTATTCTCATAACGGGTCAATCCAGTATAAATATTACTCTTAATATTCATACCTATGTCAAGACTTGATAACTCCTTATCTATGATCCATGAGATGTGATCATCAATCTATCTTCATAATAATCTTAATGCTTTAATGTTATCCCACTTCACATTAAAGCTTGACTACGGATACTTTAAGAATAGTTTCTTATGTTTAATAGGATCTCATGATTAAGTCACACTTAACATTTCATTAAACCAATAAACCATTCTAGGGACTTTATTATTTTGGAAAACATAATAAAGAAATGCCTTTTATTATTAATAAATAATTCGATACAAGTACCAAAAGTATTGGCCTCTAGGGCTTACACCAACAATTTTACCTTGCCTGATCCCATAATGACCAATGTCCATAACCCTGCCAATTGGACATATGCCTTATAAGGTCTTGGAGAGACCGTGGACGAGCGAAAATCACCTCCAGTACCTGAGTATCATCCATGTCTATCGCCAGAAAGGACCACTGTATTCTCTAATAATTTCTCTTTGCAGCAACCTGACATCTATGCACAGGTTGCTAACTTGCGTAGAGAGGTAGCCCAACTTCGTCAGACAGTTGAAGACCTCTCTCTTCAGGTTATGGTTTCCGATGCTACTCACTCTACTGAGGGAGACCTCCTACAGCAGGAAATTGATGATCTTCGCAGTAAGTTAGCTGCAGCTCATGGTCCTGAGTCGACCACAGACCCTACCACTCCTTGATGATCTTGATCATATCTGCACTGTTTTGCTGTTTTGTTGTTTCTTTTATCATGTTGTTTCCTTTTTTTCAGACTTATTTATTTTTATGCCTAACTCTTGCACTCTACTTTCTTTTTATTTTTTGTGACTTACCATGATTAAGTATATTTTATTTTTTTATTTTTTTATTTTTTTCTCTTTAATTAATTGTTTATTTTTTTATGAGTTTATTATTTTCAAGTTATAAACATAAAAGAAAAGAATTCAATACACCAATCCTTGAAAAATTGCAAGGACGAGAAATTGTCTCAACCAGGTATGTCGATGAAGACTGTCTGTATACTTTAGGACTTTATCATAGTTTTTTTCATTTAGCTGACATCCTAGGATTGCATGACACTTTTACTAGAAAATATCCCACCTTTGAGAGGCTAACTCGGGAATTCTTAAGTTCCCTAATTTATTTGGTTCACCCCGACACTGCTAGTACCGTCGGTACGATTAAATTCTGTCTGTTTAATGTTGAATATGAATATAGCACCGACGAACTAGCAGCTCGGTTGGGTATTCCTCATGGTGATGGCGCTATTTGTGAGACCCCTTTGGATTTTGAATGATCTACTGGTGCATTTTCCTTCTGGCGTCAATTGTCAAACTCTTCTATAAATTCTTTTGAAGGAGTTTTAGCATCATTGATCCATAACCCGGCTATTCGAATTTTTCCATATATGCTCGCCTGTACTATTTTTTCCCAGGAGAATCCGAACAAGGTAAATTCTAGAGAACTTCTTTTTTTGAAGGGTAGTCTCACTAATAGAAGAATTAATTCAGACCCGTTTATTATTTCTCACATGATTGATGTCCTGAGACACACAGGGACCATATCTTTTGGAGGACTAGTTACATCTATTGCTAGAGCTCTGCACCTTGACGCTGAGATAGCTACCCTTGCACCACTGCCTCCCTGCATAATTAATTTGAAATTTCTAAAAGATATGAAATTGTGCAAGGTGAGGAGAGCGGGTGGCTTTGAACTTATGGTTCGGGATGTCGCTATCCCATCAGTCGTTCTGCTTTGCACTAGACATACTGATGTACAAATTGCGAGGAACTTGACCTAAGATCTAGATGTTCCACCTTTTACGGGTCCATTACCTCCTAATGTTCCACTTGGGGACAGACACAAGACTGATGAAGAATACGAGCAGAGGGATGAACCTCATGCCCCACCTGTGTCCCCCCACCATGCTTCACCCGCACACACTGCACCTTCTACTTCTAACACTTTTGCAGGTACGACTCCTGGCTTCTACATCACTGAAGAGATGTGGCGTGACCAGCTAGCTCGGAAGAAGAGAAGAGATGGTTTAATTTCTTCCATCCAACAGCAGCTGGCAGATAACATGAGTTTTATGGAGGCGTCACGACAGCAGACAAACCGCTCTTTTCAAAATCTTATGGAATCTCAATTGGAGATATCTCGCGAGCAACATAGGCAACAAGCCCACTTTCAGAGGCACTCCGCCCTCATGGAGGCCACTCAAGGTTCCCTTTTTGGCAACCTTCCCGAGATTCAGAGTTCACAAATTTCCTTGTCCGCCAGATTCGACCAGTTCGAGGCTTCTCAGAGAAGTCGTCGTCGCAACCGATCCTGTCATCCTGGACATTCACCGCAGGATGGCGAGGGATCCAGCCAACATTAGTACTTTACCAGGTGACTCTTTCCTATTCTTATTTCATAACATTGGGGGCAATGTTTGATTTAAGTGTGGGAGGAGATTTACTCGCTTTCTCGCTTTATTTTTCCCTTTTCCTGCATTTTCCTTCTCCTTATTTTACTTCATTATTTGCTTTAGTTTGCTTGTTTGCTTTCTTTTCAAAATAATACATGTGTTTGACGAGTCATCTATATCTATATGGTATAGTGTATGTCCATTCCCCCATTTCTTGAGCCTAACCGGCATTTTTTTTCCTAAGAAAAACACTGTGTTTTGAACTTAGTTGGGCTATAAGACCTTATTGAGATAGTATGAAGTATGACTTGGGAAAGCCCTTTCGAAGCATCAGCATCGTTTTTACACCTTAAGCTTCGTAAACTTAGGAATTTGATCCTGATACCCCCTATGCCATGGCCTTAAAATTTTCATTCTTAAATCCTTGAATAGTTTATCCTAGCAGTTAGCTCTGGTCTAAGCATGCTCTACGTAGGGGACCGAAGAGAAGTGAATGATCTATATGCTATGTTCTTATTATAAACTACAACCCTGGGATAGGTGACCCTCACAAAGTCATTTAACTCAACAAAAGTTGTATGTTGAAAAATAAAGCAAAAGCAAAAGCAAAAGAAGAAGAAAAAGAAAAAGAAAAAAAATTTACCCATCATTAGTTGGTTCAGAGGTATTTGGTGCTGAACTTGGTAGGGAGGATTACGATCCGATCCCCCTCAACTATAAATGGGTCAATAAAAGGGGTTACACCAACTTTTTGTACTAGAGCCCTGCGTTTTATGATCAGAATCACTACCTGGTCACTTTACTATGAGCATGTACGAATAACAGGCTTAATGTGATTGCGCTTGAATGAAAAAGGATTTGAAAAAAAGGAAAAATATAGGCATAAGCATAGTGGCATGATATGGATTGGTTCGTAAAAGAACGAAGCTTATGTCTGTTTTACGAAAGATTATCACTACGATATCCTTGGTTTGAATCAGTCAATACCTATCAATACATCCCTGTTTTAATTCAAGAGCCCCCTTGCAGCCCAACTTGTTCACTAACACTGTTTTTCTTCTTAATCTATTTAGAGTTCTTGCTTGAGGACAAGCAAAGGTTTAAGTGTGGGAAAATTTGATAACACTTACTTTACACTTGTTTTTTACTCTAATTTCACATGTTATTTAGGTTTTTTATTATTGTTATCTCGTATTATGCCTATCTTTTGTTTCCTTTTCAGGTATTTCAAATATCCAGAGCTCCCCTGAAGAAATGAAGGAAAACATGCTGAAAAACATGAGTTTAGGTCAAATTTGCACTCATGGCGTCCACCATGGCGCCAACCATAGAGTAGGCCATGACGTGGACCACCTTCTACTGACCTCAACTGCCACGTTCCCCAATTACTTTCATTTACACTCATGGAGGGCGCCATGGCCTCCATGGCGGGCGCCACCTTTGGACAATGTTTTCCCCCCCAAAAGGAGTTAGGGGCATTCCCGTGATTTCCTACATTCCTCATCCTCTATAAATAGAAATTCCTGATTTCATTTCAATTCACCCAAGCTTAGTTGCAAACTTGATCCAACCATAGTTGCGAACTTAACCCATATAATTTCACCATTGTAAAGCGATAATTCTTCACATCGGGGTATTATTGCATTGTTGATTGAGTCTGTGATCGAGTTCGTAGATTGAGTCTATAATCGAGTTTGGAGCACTTTGGCAGAATTTTATCTAGCCACATTTATTTTCAACTGCTGTTTATTTCCAGTCGCATTTTACTTCCAGTTTGTACCAGATTTAAAACCTCCCCGTTTGGAGTAGGTTTCTATTTATTTCCCGCACTACTTTTACTTTTTTTATTTCCCGCACCTGCCTTTACTTTGTTTATTTCCCGCACTGCTTTTACTTTATTTATTTCCTGCACCTGCTTTTACTTTGTTTATTTCCTGCACTGCTTTTACTTTGTTTATTTCCCGCACCTGCTTTTACTTTGTTTATTTCCCGCACCTTCTTTTACTTTGTTTATTTCCACACCTTCTTTTACTTTGTTTATTTCCTGCACCGCACTTTAAATTATTTACTTTCTCGCATGATTTATTTTAACATGTCTGTTTACATTCCCATGTCAGGCTGAATCTTACTGGGCTAGAATGTAAGGAATCTAGTTAGATCGATATTCCAAATAATGTGTCAATAGAAATGCTTATGGGCTATTTTGGTTTTTAATACGAGTTTTCTATACTTTATTTTTTTTGGGTAAGATCGAAAGCCGTCCAACCCTTTGTTAAACTCGGTTAGTTCTAACTGGTCAAAGGAAGCGAAAGCACTTTGTCCGGTTAGTTAGGGATTTTTTTATCAAAGAAATCAATTTCGAAACTATTTTCGGACGCGTTTATAGGATTAAAGTTAGGTTCCCTTTTTATTAGAAATTCCAGACCAAAATACCTTTCAACTTGGTCAAGTACTCTATTTCTTAAAAATAGGTTTATTACTTTAACGCAATGCGCAACTTTTTATAAGTGACCATAAGAAGGTCTGATTAGAGAGTAAACTCGGTTCTGATTACGTGAAAGCGACAATTTCTGTTAAATTAGTTCTTTTCTTTAGTAGAAAACATTTCCCTATAAGTAGTTCTATTCCGAAATATTGCGAATATTATCTGACTACGTGAATTACATTCGACCCTGCTTTTATATCTGAAGTTTATTTCGCTGCACTTTACTTTCTTGCATGCTAAATTCCCTGTTTAATATTGACTTAGCTAAACACTGTAACAATAGGAAACGATAGATTGACGATTGGTCTCTGTGGATCGATAATCTTTTATATTACTCTGACGTGATTCGTACACTTGCGAATACACCGTATCTAACTACCCACAAGGTAAGGAATAATGGTTTATCACCTTCCGAACAAGGTTCTAAAAAGTTCCTAGAGTCTACATTCTTCTTTCGGATATTACCAACATTCCGATTAGCTCGGTAAATAGCAATATTCTTAGGAATAAATCGTCTGAGTGTAGCATCATGTGACCATATTTGTCTGTCATAGTCTGCGCACTACACCTAAAGGGACAAGATGGGTTAAGGGTTCTACGGTCCTCAGCTTCTCAGGCTCCCAGATAGAAAGTAACGCGTCTTCCCAATTGCCCAGTAAACGAATACTACAGTCAGAGAGACCTCCACTGAGTGAGGGATCTCATGTCTCCTTTTTTCTGATTCCTCCCTCAAAGTTAACATGATTATATTGCCTGTCCTATCTTAAGTTTTCCCAAGTTGGAATAGAGGACTTATAAGAGATCACCAAGCACACTGAAAACCAGAAATCAGGACATATATACATACAACAAATAATATACAACAAATAATAGCACATACACAAATAAATAAAGATAGGATAAACCCACTTAGAGAACTTAATTTCTCCCCAATGAAGTCACCATTTTTATGTAGCGGTAGAAATGTTGAGACTAAGCCATTGGATTGACTTAACTCATACAGATCAAATAAAACTCGCCACCGCGCTTTATTGTTTCCAAAGGAAATGGGAAAAGAGCAAATAAACCAAAAAAAAGGGGGGAGAATCTAGGTACAGGGGTTGTTATACAAAGGGAAGGTATTATCACCTTAAATATCTACGGTACTCCGCAGGAACCTCTTTTAAAATCTGCAGGAACCTCTTTTAAAATTTGTGTATTTTGTCTATAAAAGGTGTATAAAAAAATAGATAGTGGAGATGAGAAAATAATTAATTTTTACAATTTTTCACCTGCCGCGGTTGTGAACCTTTAGTGCCTATGTACCACCTTCCGTGCAATAGGGGACCGGGGTACTCGTAGTTTACCTTAAAAGTTTTAAAAACACATGTGTGTTGGTTAATTTTAAGAGAAGAGACATCATCGTCATATCCGAGTGAAAAAAAATACTTACTACATATCATAGAAGTATAGTAGCTCGCATCACTAAAAGAATCAACAATAGTCTAATCTTTTTGAGAAAAATTTTGAAGCAAAAAGCCAAAGTGGAAAAATGGTTTGAATGAGGTTAATTGACTTTTAGTCTTGATAAAGATGTCAAAGTATTGTTAAGTTGATTAAAATTTGATTAAGAAAAATATTTTTGAAAATGCATGGACCTAAGTCCAAGTTTATTATGAAAGAGATTCAAGTTAGAAAACAAGAAGAGTTTTGAAAAGAAGGGAGAAGATTTTTGAAATTAAAGAAGATGGGAGGAGATGAAGGGACTATCCTAAAGCATAAGGTAAAAGCTAAGGAAAAGAACGATCTAACCAACAAGAAGTTAACACTTGACATAAGAATTCAATGTAGACTTCTCATTCTTTGGATTAAAACCAAACAAGAAAAGATACTAAACCTCTGAGAAATATAAAGCTTCAGTTGAATTAAGTCTTCACAAAAATTGGACAGATAACGGTGTATACAAATGAATTATTAATCACGGATAAAGCATATAATCAGAATAACCTGCACATAAAGAAAATCAACCCAATCTCTTAGAGTAAACCCTAAGAACTTCAGACAGAATAACAACATAACAATAAGGTCCCCGCGTATCAAGGCTTCTAATCCTAAGTCCGAGAGATCCACAACTCGACAATGCTAAGGATGGTAACCAGATAGTCCAAGTAACCTTAAAGTTTTTTTAATGTTGAAGTTGATTACTAAGTATCATAAAAAAGAAAATAAAATCTCAAATGAGCAAAGATAAAATGGCATAAAGATAAATGCTCAAGTGAACAAAAGGAAAATAGCATGAGATGTAAATTCTAAGATAAATGTGTGATACGGTGGGAAGAATTGACTGTTTTTTTGGAATGTTGGTTTGCGTTTGGCGTTTGTTTTTGCAAAATGTCGCGGTAGGCAAGAGTCGCCACCGAATTTTATTTTATCCAACAAGGAAAGGAAAAAAGCACAGAAAAATTCCTTTTTTCGAGATGTTTCTGAGTACGGGGGGTAGATTATAGAAAGGGAAGGTATTAGCACCCTTTCTATCTGTAGTTATCTACGGGCTCTTAGGTACTTGCTCATTGTTTTCAAAATTGTTTTCTTTATGCTCGTGGGTTTTGAAAAGTTTTTGTTTTTAACTTCGATTTAACTCTTGCTTCTGTCTTCAAGAGTGTAATGAAGTGTTTTTGAAAACTTTGTTTGTAAAAGTGTGTAAGTGTGAAAAAAGTTATGTTTTGGATGAGCAAGTATCTAAGAACTAATCTACCTACTTCAAAAAAGGAATCGTTCTATGCTAATTTCCTTTACACAATGCTATCCCACTATTAGTGAGTGGGTAGCACTGTCGTTGGAGTTTGAGGGTCAATTCGAAAGAGGGACATACGGTCACTAAAGCAATGTAAGGATGGCTTAGCGGTAACCCTAATGTCTTAGATCATTCATTCGAGGCAACAATGTTCGAGGCAACCATTTCAAGGTAACTATTATCTTTTAGACAAGAGGGAGACCTCTAAAACAACCTATACTCAATGACCGTGTACGAAGGCAACCAAGTGGGGTGTACCCTAGGAGTGCGCATGTGCGAGTGTGTTGATTTCAATTATTTATCTTTGCACATGTTTAGGGTGATCTAACTGTTTTAAATTTAGCATTCATTCTTGTCATGCAAACCATATTATCAAACATCTAACATTTGAATATTTGCAAAAATTAAAGGTGCGGAAATTAAATCGAATGCGGAACTAGGGTTTTGACCTTCTAAATTAAAAGAAAATGTTTTGTTGTTTTTATAATTTTTTAAAGAAAAGAAATGAAATCCTAAAATTAAACACTAAATTAATTATTAATTAAATTAATTAATGAAAAACAATATTAAATGACATATTTTTGGAGTTTTGTTATTTTAGGAAAGAAAATAAAATAATTAAATTAGGGTTAAAACCTATTGATTTCTAATTAATTTTTAAATATTTTCAAAATAAATTAAAGTTACCTAATTAATATGCCTAATTAAATTAATTAATATTTGTTAATAAAATAGAAATTTCTGAAATTTAATTGGGTAAAAACATTTTTGTGATTTTTTGATAAAAAAGTAATTAATTTATTGGTTAGTGATTAAATTAAACAAAATAAAATAATTAAATAAAACAAACAAAATATAAAAAAGTAGAGAATGGGCCTGATTTTGAGGTGTGAATAGCAATTATTTTGGCCCAATGGTGCTGGTCCAGATTGACTTTTTCTGATTCCATGCGCTGGCTTTGACTGGTCTTTTGGTGCACCTTCCATGGTGGCCACCAGATTTGGCCATCTGGCCATCCGGCGTGCTGGATGGTGAATGTCCATGGTGGGTCTCCAGCTTAGGCGTGCACTAGATTTCCTGCAAGAATTTGGAAAAATAACAAATGCTGGAGGCAGGGATCGAACCCCTGACCTCTATCCTCTAACACTTTGAGAGCTTAGCTGGCTTCCGCTGGGACACTTGTTTCTTATTGTCTGTTAATCAATCACTGAAGATAATATATGAAACAAAAGAAATATTGGAAAAACAATAAAAAATGCGCGCAAATATTTGAATGGTCCTATGGGGGAGTGCCAACGCATCATCCTTGTCCTTGGAAAACTGGAGCTTTTACCTGCGAATTTTATCCGCAGCTAATATCGTAGCCTCACTCCAAATTCTTCCACAGGCAACATAAATGGAATCTAACACCATGGTTAGACTCGTCTCATCCCTCTGATCACAGCCATAGCCATCATGAAGGCTAATTATTCCTGAAACAAAAAACCCTAAAACCAAATACAAAACCCTAGCAATGGTGATTCACGATATGGGACATATAAATGAAATTGGCTATTTTAAAAAGCTTGCAAATGATATGGTGATCAAGAATATGCCATGAATTCATGTTAACAATGCCTAATTTTCAAAATACGAAATCAAGAACAGGGCGAGTTCGTGAGTGACTTACAGCGCGTGGGAGGGTCTGAAAACATGTGCTTTTGGTTGCTTTCGCTTGTGGAGATTTCCAGGAGATGATTGGGACAAGTTCTAAGCCTTGAGGATGCCTCTAAGCCCTGTTTCGATCTCACACTTTTTTCTTATTTTTGCAAATTCTGTTTTGGCTCTATGCTTGATCTCCAACCTTGATTTATGTGTGCCTCGCCTCCTTATGTATTGTACAGTGCATTAGGGTTGATTACCTTGTCCAAATCTTCCTCTTTTAATGACTTTAATATCTGATTTGATCCCCCTTTAAAGCTTTCCAAAATTGGCTTATTTTGAATCTTTTTGTGCACACAAGATTTGATGCGAGTTTGGAATGGTGCTAGCTGTCCAATGAAGCCTGAAATCATCAAAAGATCTTTGGTTTTCAATATTTTTGATTTTATTTGATTTAATTTGATTTAAAATGAATTAATTCAAATAAAAATCAAATTAAATAATAAAAATATGATATGGACACATGGCCAAGGCTAGAGCACGTGGGCTATAATGCCAACTCAGAACAAGTGAAAAAGAATGGGCCCATTTGGCAAAATTTGAAGTTTTGGGGATAGTTGACTTTTGGCAATTTTGCAAAAAAAGGTCAACTTCAACAATGCATAACTTCCTCAATTTTGACTCTTTGGAGGTGTTCTTGGACGTTTTAGAAAGCTTGAGATGTCCTATAAACAGCCCTTTTTGTATTATCTCATTTTTATATTCCATGCTCAAGTATGAAGCTTTGACAAAAAAGGTGTTTTTGTTTAATTTTTAAAATGACCTATAATGTCCAAATTCATAACTTCTTGCGAGTGCATTTTTTTATCTTGGGAGCTGAATATGGATTGTAGGGAATTGAATCCTCCTAAAGATGAGCTTTGGATGGCTCATTTCTCATAAAGTATGAGAAAGTTATGCTTGGTCAAAGTTGAGTTGACTTTTCTTGCAAAATCCTAATTTAGCAACTTTTGAATCTTAATGAATTATGAGCAATCCTTGATGAATCATGATCAACCCTTGATCAAATGATGAAATATACTTCAAAATGAGAATTGTTGACAAAAAATCTTGAAGTTTGACTGTATGTAGGTCACAGTTGACTTTTGCCCTAGCATAGTCGATTTTTGGACCTTTGAGCAATTGACTGAGCAAACTTCCTCTGCAAGGCTTGAAACTTGACATGGATGATCTTGAGAACATATTAGGAAATTGGTGAGCACTTGGGATCACTTGGACTCAAGGATCTTGATGAAACATGAAACCATAATTTGGGGTAGACTGCCTTAGGAGAGAGCTTGTCTGGCCAACCCTTGGACTACCTTGAGCAACTTGAGAATCTTTCTTGCAATGATTTGAGAAATATGGGAGGGAAAATTTTAGGGTACAACAACTGCCCCTGTTCAATCTTCTTAAACCTGAGGATGAAGATTGGCTTTCGTGCCTTTCGTAATCCGAAGGTGGAAGATGATTGAACACTAGAGTTCCCAGAAATTTGCACTCGCATGAAGTGGTAATTGTCTTGTATGTCGGGAATGGGCTTACAGATCCCATTTGGAGATTGATGACGAGGGGATGGGCTTAAGGATGCCATCTGAAGGAGTGTCGATCGCATAAGAGATTTCTTAGCGAGAGCTTGTATACCTGTTTGTTGGGGAAGATTCCGCTGGGGAATGCTAATCTCTGTTGAGAGAAGTAGAATTTTAGGAGCTTCGTCATCCGTTATTCTGCTGGTGAGTCGTCTATGTCGATATTTAGGAACTTCGATCTTCCGTACTCAACTGAGGAAACATTTTTGCTGAGATTTAAGAACTTGCCCGTAATTTAACTGATGTGTCGAGATTTAGGAACTTGTTCGTAATTCAACTGGAGTGACGAGATTTAGGAACTTTCCCGTAATTCAACTACTTTGCTGAGATTTAGGAACTTGCCCGTAATTCAGCTGCTTTGCTGAGATTTAGGAACTTGCCCGTAATTCAACTACTTTGCTGAGATTTAGGAACTTGCCCGTAATTCAACTACTTTTCTGAGATTTAGGAACTTGCCAGTAATTCAACTAGGGAAACATCTTCGTCGAGATTTAGGAACTCGCTCGTACTTCAACTGAGAAAACATCTCTGCTGAGATTTAGGAACTCGCCCGTAATTCAACGGAGGAACATCTTTGTCTAGATTTAGGAACTTTCCCGTAATTAAACTGAGAAAACATCTCTGATGAGATTTAGGAACTTGTCCGTAATTCAACTGGGGAAACATCTTCATCGAGATTTAAGAACTCGCCCGTAATTCAATTGAGAAAACTTCTCTGCTGAGATTTAGGAACTTGCCTGTACTTCAACGGAGGAACACTTTTGTCGAGATTTAGGAACTCGCCCGTACTTCAACTGAGAAAACATCTCTGTTGAGAATTAGGAACTCGTCCGTATTTCAACTGGGGAAACATCTTCGTCAAGATTTAGGAACTCGCCCGTAATTCAACTGAGAAAACTTCTCTGCTGAGATTTAGGAACTCGTCTGTAATTCAACTAGGGAAACATCTTCGTCGAGATTTAGGAACTCGCCCGTAATTCAACTGAGAAAACTTCTCTGCTGAGATTTAGGAACTTTCTCGTACTTCAACGGAGGAACACTTTTGTCGAGATTTAGGAACTCGTCCGTAATTCGACTGAGGTAAAAGCTTCATAGCTTTGAATTTTGTGAGAATTTAACCGCATCCTTCCTGAAATGTAAAGGTTAGTTGTATGTAATGCATGATATGTATCAGGCAATGATGTTCTCAAAATAAATGAGATTGTGTTGTATGATGTGTATATGCATGTGTCATGATGTATGGAACTGTAATGTTTTTAGCTGGGGAAAATAAATCCCGGACAGCTGCTGGAGAAAAGAGTTGAATTCTTCGTTTCTGCTGGGGATGGCGAATGAAGATAATTGTGAGAATAAACCTACAGGAGAGGATAACTTCGTTGGGGAATAGACTGATGAGGAGATTACTCTATGGGGAAGAGATGCTCTGTAGAGGATTCCGTTGATAAATTCAGCTAGGGATGAATTACCGTTGCTGGTGATACTGAATCCTGTTGGGGATTTGAGTTTCTTGTTTGTGACAGGAATGAACTCCGCTGGGGATGATCTTTCAGTTGCGGCTTCACTGGGGATAACCTTTTAGACTCTACTGGGGGAAATCTTCCAGAGTCTATTGGGGATGATTCTCCAAACTCCACTGGGGATGATTTTCCAGACTCCACTGGGGATATATTTTTTTATACTCTGTTGGGGATATTAAGACTTTTCAGTGTTGATAGTAGATAAACTCTACTTGGGGAGAAGATTGTCGACTCATTCACAGTTGTGAGTCTCAGCTGGGGAGAGTTAACCTTACTGTCTTTTCTTACTCTGCGGGGAGAGAATGCACCTTAGCCATATTCTTCAGCTAAATTTACCTTGTACTTGGTGGACAGAGCAACTGTAAAGCTTGGTGGACAGTTTGAAATTTCTATGAAAATGAATTGTATTGACTTTGAAGTTTGGTATGTAAATAGGCGTTTTTGTACAAGAGGCTGACGTCTTAGTAAGAGAACACCGCCGAACAAATAGAATTTATACAGTTTGTGTAAAACTAAACAAAACAACTATGTGAATAATCCCACTGGGTTCTAACTCTTCTATTGCCCTTATATCCTCGAGCATCTCATCACTTTGCTACTTGGTTGAAGGTAGATAAGATTGATTAGTTCCGTCCGAGCTTGATAGTCGATACCGAAGTCTGGTTGCAAAGTGATCCAATGAGACATAGTGTTACGCTTTGATCCCTATATTTTGCCTGGACCTCCCTTTCAGGTTTTCAGTCCACCGTGATACCCTTTTTTGCCCAAGCCGCCTTTTCAGGTTTTCGACTTGCCGGGTGTACAGTTTTTTCATTTTCATCCCTTATTTTTGCCCGAACCATTTTGGTTCGTCGGGAAGCACTTATTTTTGCCTAGGTTGGTCGACCTAGCGGGTCTTTGATTATGCGTAGTATCTTTTCACTATGTATGCATTGACGGGGTGAGGAAGGTCGTTACCATCCATGGTGGTTAGAATCATAGCTCCTCTTGAGAAAATGTTCTTAACCACAAATGGCCCTTCGTAAGTAGGGGTCCATTTTCCCTTGGGATCACCTTAAGGTAAGATAATTTGCTTGATCACCAGATCCCCAACTTGATATTCTTATCGTCTAACCTTCTTGTTAAATTCCTTGATCATCCGCTTTTGATACGTTTGACCATGACAAATAGCAGTAAGTCTCTTTTTGTCGATTAAGTTCAGTTGATCAAGCCGAGTCTGGACCCAGTCATCTTCGCTCAAACCTGCATCCTTCATAATCCGAAGAGAGGGTATCTGAACTTCAATAGGAAATACGGCTTCCATGCCATATACCAAGGAATAAGGGGTTGCCCCTGTTGATGTCCTCGCTGAGGTACGGTACCCATGAAGAGCAAATGGTAACATCTCGTGCCAGTCTTTGTGTGTCACTGTCATCTTCGGCACAATCTTCTTAATGTTCTTATTAGCCGCTTCAACAGCCCCATTCATCTTCGGCCGGTAGGGAGAAGAGTTGTGATGTTGTATCTTGAACTGCTTGTAGAGCTCGATAATCATTTTATTGTTGAGATTTGTACCGTTGTCCGTAATGATCCTTTCTGGTACACCATATCGGCAGGTCAAATTGTGCCGAATAAACTGTGCCACGACGTTCTTGGTTACAGTAGCAAAGGAAGCTGCATCAACCCACTTCGTAAAGTAATCAATTGCTACCAAGATGAAATGATGCCCGTTGGATGTCGTAGGTCTGATCTCGCCAATCATATCAATGCCCCACATAGCAAAAGGCCACGGAGCTGTCAAGACGTTCAGAGGAACTGGAGGTATGTGCACCTTATCAGCATAGACTTGGCACTTGTGACAGGTCCGAGAATGCTGATAACAGTCGGCTTCCATTGAAGATCAATAATATCTTGCCCGAAGGATTTTCTTTGCCATGGTGTGCCCACTGGAATGAGTTTTGAAAGTACCTTCGTGTAACTCTGCCATGATCCTTTCTGTCTCGCCCTTATCCACAAATCACAGTAAGGTTGAGTCATGGTTACGCTTGTAAAGGATGTCATCACTGATGAAGAACTTCGCCGCGAACCTCCTCAGAAACTTCTTATCATTAACAGATGCACCCTCGGGGTACTCCTGAGCCTCAAGGTATCTCTTCACCTCATGAAACCAGGGTTTATCTGCTACCTCTTCAGTCTTAATGTCACAACAATGTGCAGGTTCGTCCAACCTTTCAATGATAATCCGGGGAGCTTAGTTATCCCAATTGACTTTGAACATAGAAGACATCGTAGCTAGCGCGTCCTCCAACTAATTCTCCTCTCTAGGGAAGTGTTCAAAGGTTATCTCCTCGAAGTGCGGAAGCAACGTCAATACATACTCTTTGTAAGGAATAAGATTTGGGTGTTTCGTATCCCAATCGCCTTTGATCTGGCTGATCACGAGAGAGGAATATCCAAGTACACTCAGAAACTTTATCCTTAGGTCAATAGCTGCTCGAAGACCCATGATGCACACTTCATACTCCGCCATATTGTTGGTGCAGTTGAAACATAGTCGGGCGGTAAACGGAGTATGAGAGCCTTTGGGAGATATGATCACAGCACCAATTTCGTTTCCCAAAGCGTTCGAAGCTACATCAAAGTACATAGACCATCGAGATCCCTCCTCAGGTCCTTCATCCGGTCCAGGTTCTTCACAATCAGTTACTATCATGATATTCTCATTCGGAAATTCAAAGTTCATAGACTGGTAATCATCCACTGCTTGATGTGCCAAATGATCCTCCAACACACTTCCCTTGATTACCTTTTGGGTCGTATATTGGATGTCATACTCAGTCAAGATCATCTGCCATCTTGATATTCTTCCGGACAAGGCAGGCTTCTCGAAGATATACTTGATTGGATCCATCTTTGATATCAATAGACTAGTGTGAGTAAGCATATACTGTCTCAGCCGGCGAGCAGCCCATGCCAAAGCGTAGCAAGTTTTCTCAAGCAGTGAGTATCGGGTCTCACAGTCGGTAAACTTTTTGCTAAGGTAATAAATAGCATGCTCTTTTCGGCAAGACTCTTCATGCTTCCCCAGCACACACCCCATTGAGTTGTCGAGTACTGTCAAGTATAAGATCAAAGGTCTCCCTTCAACTGGAGGCATCAGAATGGGTGGCTTTTGGAGATATTCTTTGATCCTTTCAAAAGCGGTCTGACATTCATCGTTCCATCTTACCACTTGATCTTTCTTCAGTAGCTTGAAGATTAGCTCACAAGTAGCAGTCAAGTGTGAGATGAATCGGGCAATATAATTCAGACGTCCCACAAAGCCTCTGACTTCTTTTTCTATTCAGGGAGCTGAAATTTCCTGTATAGCCTTCACCTTTGCAGGATCCACTTGAATACCTTTATCACTTACGACGAAACCCAGCAGCTTACCAGATCTCACCCCGAAGGTGCACTTGTTTGGGTTTAACCTCAGCTTATACAACTTAAATCTGTCAAATAGCTTCTGAAGGTGGTCAAGATGTTCTTCTTCAGTCTGGGATCTTGCAATCATGTTGTCGACGTATACCTCAATCTCATGATGGATCATGTCATGGAACAAAGCGACCATGGCTCGCTGATACGTTGCCCCAGAATTCTTCAATCCAAAAGGCATGACTTTGTAGCAAAAGGTACCCCATTGAGTGACAAAGGTTGTCTTCTCCATGTATTCGGGAGCCATTCAAGTTGAGTCCCTGAAAGACTATCTTGAAAGAAATGTATCCAAAGGTTTTTATCAGCAGTGTATGGTTGAATCTTCCTAACATACGAGCGGAGGTGCAGCTTTGGGCAAGAGACCCCATCATATTTAGCAATGACTGGTGCTTTAAACTTGTGGGGAATCACCACCCCAGATGACAAACGCAAATCTCAGAAGTCCATACTAGGGACTTTCTGGACCACCATTGCGCTCAATCGATCTTCGAGTTGCTTATACCTATCCTCAGCAGGAGGATACTGGTCTTCGTCAAAGTCAGTCTCATTGTCAGAAACCACGGGGCTAGGAGCCCTCCTTTCTTCTTGATTCTCTCTCCCTCCAGGTGAGTGAGACAAATCAACCTCTTCCCGCAAATTGTTCCTGAATCTGCGACCCATATTCATGAGGACCGCCTTCTTCTTCTTCTTCTTATACTTCAAGATAAAAGTCTTCAGATCTTGCTGACCCTTGGCCAAGTTCATGAACATTTCCTGGAACTGAGCGTTTTGAGCTTGCAGAGCCTTGATAGCTTGATCAGTTGATGTTTCAGAAGACATGATGTGCTGAAATAAACAGCGAAGAAGATGAGAAACCTGTAAGGGTACCTGTAATGAGGTACATGGGAATGACATGTGTATGATATGATTTCAAAGACTTTAGAGATTCAAATTCGTAAACCAAAATGAAACACACTTTTATTAGATAAAAATCTTGAAATCAATGTTTAACAGATGCCTTTAAGGCGTTACAAGAAGAAATACTAAAAAGTAAATCAAAACTAGAAATAACAAAAGACATCAGCGCTCCCATGGTCGTCTCCCTTTGGTGCTGACATAGTCGTTGAGGACCTTCTCGTTCTCCAGCTGCCTTGTAAGCTTTAGGATCTTACGTTCTTGTTCATGATACTTCTCTCTGTAAGTATCCCGCTCTTCCCTTAGCTGGATCCAAGACCTCTTTATTGCCCCAATGTCAGTAGGCATGTATGGGTGGAGGATGGTAGGAGGAACCCCTTCTTTATCAGTACTCTCAACAGTTACCGGCAAGACAGCTTCGTACGGCATCCCCAGTTTTTGAGCGCGGGCTCGAACCCACCGGAGATACGGTTCCATCGGAAGAGAGGTCTTCATCCCAAGCTCATGTGGATCAGACCTGTGCACCCTGTTCCAAGCTCGTATGAACCTGTGGCGATGTCCCTCACTATCCCCTTGGAAGTCAAAGACAATGCTCGGAAGTAGCAACTCATGAGGTCCGTCCCTCCTAGCTCGCCCAAATTGTCGTAAGGCCAAACAAGGATTATAGGTTATCCCTCCTCTAATCCCCAGTAATGGAACATTGGGGTATTCCCCACAGCGATCAATAAATAGCTACTTCTTCCATGTCTTTAGTACTCCAGATGATGTCCGTGTGAGCAAGGGACATAATCCTGTAGGCCCAACCCATTCCTTCCTTGTTCTTAAAAACAGATTTAGGGAGGTGATAAATAAACCACCTCGCCAACAATGGTGCACAACACATAAGGGTTCCCCGTTTCCGAGCAGTACGGGCATAGAGAGTGTGCAGAATATCACCCAAGAAAGTGGGCACTGGATTACGGGACATGAAAATATTCATCGCATTCACATCAACAAAGGAATATGAATTTGTAAACAAAACCAGACCATAAATGAGAAGAGCCAGGATGTCTTCAAAGGCCGGAAAGTCTAAACTGTCCCAAAACAGATTAGCCTGATCAACCAAGAACTTAGCCAAGAAGCCTTTTGTCCCACTCCGAGTTTCCCAATTAGACATTACCTCAACCTTTGTCAGATGTAGGGATGTAGCAACATCCTCTGGCTTAAGAGCTATCTCCCACCCTGTAAATGGCGTCCACTCTATAATATAAATACCAAGTAGATCAGAGAACTCTTCCAAGGTAGGAACCAACGGATAATCCGGGAAGGTAAAGCAGTGGTACAATGGATCAAAGAACTGGAATAAGACACTCATCATCTGTTCATCCAGCTTGGAGGTGACTAGACCGAGGAGGTGACCATGTCTTATGTCAAAATAGGAAGTGTCAGGAACCTTGGAAACCAAATCTCTAAGCTGAGTAGGAATCTGTACAAAGATGATCCAAATAGTGTTTCTACGCATAGATGCCATGATCTGCAAAACAGAACAAAGATGAATCCCATTGGTCTTTGAAATGGTTAGTCCAATGAAATATGAATGCAATGTCATGATGTCATGATAGAAACACACCACAGGTATTCACAGATAACAAACATGGTAAGGGCAAACAAGTCACACAAAAGCCCTTAGATTTCAGGCTGTCAAGGAGTTTAGGTACTACCTCTTTCAGTTTAGTTGGTTCAACCTGTCCTAGTAATAGTAACCGGGTTCTAGAGGATCTCAATATCACTGACCACCCTCGATCGGTCATAATTCCAGTTTAGCAACCTTTTCTTGCGGCGGGAATCAACGCGAGAGTTTGGTCTCAATGAGTGTAGCATACTGCTACTTTTCTATGGCCAAGTTGGCCAACTATAGGTTCTAAGGTCATATGGTGCTTAATGACCCCTTAGCAGCCCCATATTCTCCTTGTTCCGCCACAAGGGATATCGGTACAAACTAAAGTGTCACACCAACGTAGCTACTGCTTTAACCGTATCGGTCTACGCTGTACAGTTTCCTCACAATCTATTTCTACTTACCTAAAAGGTATCCCTAAGATCCGGGTTAGGATCTATAGTAACTCCAATTCAAACCCACAAAAATAAAGCAAACAGATCAAACAATTGAAAACAATATGAACTAATCCTAAGGTACACCCCACTTATTAAGTCCCCAGCAGAGTCGCTAGTTCTGTGATACGATGGGAAGAACTGACTGTTTTTTTGGATTGCTGGTTTACGTTTGGCGTTTGTTTTTGCAAAATGTCGCGGTAAGCAAGAGTCGCCACCGACTTTTATTTTATCCAACAAGGAAAGGAAAAAAGCACAGAAAAATTCCTTTTTTCGAGATGTTTCTGAGTACGGGGGGTAGATTATAGAAAGATAAGGTATTAGCACCCTTTCTATCCGTAGTTATCTACAGGCTCTTAGGTACTTGCTCATTGTTTTCAAAATTGTTTTCTTTGTGCTCGTGGGTTTTGAAATTTTTTGTTTTTAACTTCGATTTAACTCTTGCTTCTGTCTTCAAGAGTGTAATGTAGTGTTTTTTAAAACTTTGTTTGTAAAAGTGTGTAAGTGTGAAAAAAGTTTTGTTTTGGATGAGCAAGTATCTAAGAACTAATCTACCTACTTCGAAAAAGGAATCTTTCTATGCTAATTTCCTTTAGACAATGTTATCCCACTATTAGTTAGTGGGTAGCACCGTCATTGGAGTTTGAGGGTCAATTCGAAAGAGGGACATATGGTCACTAAAGCAATGTAAGGATGGCTTAGCGGTAACCCTAATATCTTAGATCATTCATTCAAGGCAACAATGTCCGAGACAACCATTTCGAGGCAACTATGATCCTTTAGACAAGAGGGCGACCTCTAAAACAACCTATACTCAACGACCGTGTACGAAGGCAACCAAGTGGGGTGTACCCTAGGAGTGCGCATGTGCGAGTGTGTTGATTTCAGTTATTTATCTTTGCACATGTTTAGGGTGATCTAACTGTTTTAAATTTAGCATTCATTCTTGTCATGCAAACCCTATTATCAAACATCTAACAGTTGAATATTTGTAAAAATTAAAGGTGCGGAAATTAAACTAAATTATTACAAGGCGTCGGGTATTTACATCGCCAAAAGCAACCCTTTGAAATTTAAAAGCGGAAAAATAAATAAATGTCATAATTATTTATTACAAACCGAAAGCAGATACAATAATTGAATAATAACAAAGTGTGCGATGCGAAATTAAATCGAATGCGGAACTAGGGTTTTGACCCTCTAAATTAAAAGAAAATGTTTTGTTGTTTTTATTATTTTTTAAAGAAAAGAAATGAAATCCTAAAATTAAACACTAAATTAATTATTAACTATATTAATTAATGAAAAAAAATATTAAATGACATATTTTTGGAGTTTTGTTATTTTAGGATATAAAATAAAATAATTAAATTAGGGTTAAAACCTATTGATTTCTAATTAATTTTTAAATATTTGCAAAATAAATTAAAGTTACCTAATTAATATGCCTAATTAAATTAATTAATATTTGTTAATAAAAATAGAAATTTCTGAAATTTAATTGGGTAAAAATATTTTTGTGATTTTTTGATAAAAAAGGAATTAATTTATTGTTTAGTGATTAAATTAAACAAAATAAAATAATTAAATAAAACAAACAAAATATAAAAAAGTAGAGAATGGGCCTGATTTTGAGGTGTGAATAGCAATTATTCTGGCCCAATGATGCTGGTCCAGATTGACTTTTTCTGATTCCATGCGCTGGCGTTGACTGGTCTTTTGGTGCACCTTCCATGGTGGCCACCAGATCTGGCCATCTGGCGTGCTGGATGGTGAATGTCCATGGTGGGTCTCCAGCTTAGGCGTGCACTAGATTTCCTGCAAGAATTTGGAAAAATAACAAATGCTGGAGGCAGGGATCAAACCTCTGACCTCCAGCCTCTAACGCTTTGAGAGCTTAGCTGGCTTCGGCTGGGACACTTGTTTCTTATTGTATGTTAATCAAGCACTGAAGATAATATATGAAACAAAATAAATATTGGAAAAACAATTAAAAATGCATGCAAATATTTGAATGGTCATATGGGGGAGTGCCAATGCATCATCCCTGTCCTTGGAAAACTGGAGCTTTTACCTGCGGATTTTATCCGCAGCTAATATTGTAGCCTCACTCCAAATTCTTCCACATGCAACATAATGGAATCTAACACCATGGTTAGACTCGTCTCATCCCTCTGATCACAGCCATAACCATCATGAAGGCTAATTATTCCTGAAACAAAAAACCCTAAAACCAAATACAAAACCCTAGCAATGGTGATTCACGATATAGGAAATATAAATGAAATTGGCGATTGTAAAAAGCTTGCAAATGATATGGTGATCAAGAATATGCCATCAATTCATGTTAACAATGCCTAATTTTCAAAATTTGAAATCAAGAACAGGGCAAGTTCGTGAGTGACTTACAGCGCGTGGGAGGGTCTGAAAACAAGTGCTTTTGGTTGCTTTCGCTTGTGGAATTTGCCAGGAGACGATTGGGACAAGTGCTAAGCCTTGAGGATGCCTCTAAGCCCTGTTTCGATCTCACATTTTTTGCTTATTTTTGCAAATTATGTTTTGGCTCTATGCTTGATCTCCAACCTTGATTTCTGTCTGCCTCGCCTCCTTATGTATTGTATAGTGCATTAGGGTTGATTACCTTGCCCAAATCTTCCTCTTTCAATAACTTTGATATTTGATTTGGTCCTCCTTTAAAGATTTCCAAAATTGGCTTATTTTGAATCTTTTTTTGCACACAAGCTTTGATGCGAGTTTGGAATGGTGCTAGCTGTCCAATGAAGCCTGAAATCATCAAAAGATCTTCGGTTTTCAATATTTTTGACTTTATTTGATTTAATTTGATTTAAAATGAATTAATTCAAATAAAAATCAAATTAAATAATAAAAATATGATATGGACACATGGCCAAGGCTAGAGCACGTGGGCTATAATGCCAACTCAGAACAAGTGAAAAAGAATGGGCCAATTTGGCAAAATTTGAAGTTTTGGGGATAGTTGACTTTTGGCAATTTTGCAAAAAAAGGTCAACTTCAACAATGCATAACTTCCTCAATTTTGACTCTTTGGAGGTGTTATTAGACTTTTTAGAAAGCTTGAGATGTCCTCTAAACAACCATTTTGGTATCATCTCATTTTGATATTCCATGCTCAAGTATGAAGCTTTGAAAAAAAAGGTGTTTTGTTGACTTTTCAAAATGACTTATAATGCCCAAATTCATAACTTCTTGTGAGTGCATTTTTTGATATTGGGAGCTGAAGATGGATTGTAGGGAATTGAATCCTATTCAAGATGAGCTTTGATGGGTAATTTCTCATAAATTATGAGAAAGGTTTGCTTGGTCAAAGTTGAGTTGACTTTTCCTGCCAAACCCTAATTTAGTAACTTTTGAATCTTGATGAATTGTGAGCAATCCTTGATGAATCATGTTAAACCCTTGATAAAATAATGAAATATACTTCAAAATGAGAATGTTTACAAAAAAATCTTGATGTTTGACTGTATGTAGGTCATAGTTGACTTTTGTCCTAGCACAGTCAATTTTTGGACCTTTGAGCAATTGACTGAGCAAACTTCCTCTGCAAGGCTTGAAACTTGACATGGATGATCTTGAGAACATATTAGGACATTGGTGAGCACTTGGGATCACTTGGACTCAAGGATCTTGATGCAAAATGAAACCCTAATTTGGGGTAGACTGCCTTAGGAGAGAGCTTGTCTGGCCAACCCTTGGACTACCTTGAACAACTTGAGAATCTTTCTTGCAATGTTTTGAGAAATATGGGAGGGAAAATTTTGGGGTACAACAAAATGGTACATAAAAAATACAGGCACAAAATAAAGGCATAAAGTAAAGTAAATTTTTAGTGAATTAGAAGTTAGAAGGTTAGTTGAATGACCATCTTGAAGCTTACATTTGAAAACTTATTAGAAGATTGATAAAACAAAAGCTTATCAACAACAAGTATCATTTGCTTTTTGGCAAGTATATCATTTATTTCAAGTGCTCAAAGCAAACCACATATGATCAACGATGTTCAAATGATTCACTTAGACCAAAGTTCGTGATGTTCATTAGAGGATTGATAGAGTCAAAGCCTCCTAACAATGGACTTCAAAGTTATTGGATCCAAGGTTTTAAATTAAACATACTTGGGCTTGCAAATGTAGGTTTGGGCCACAAATGACCTTTTTTTGAATCAGGATAAATTTAGCACTATGGTAAGCAATCGTGAGTGGACTTATGTAGAAGTTGCACCTATTTTGTGGCCAATTAATAACAATCTATTTACCAAACATGTTAGAGAAATTATATGTATATCACTCTCAAAAAACATGTTGCACAAGTAAAAACAAGAAATGGATAAGATGAAGAGGGACGGGGATGTATCAGATGAAATTAGGGTTTCAAATATCATCAACATTATTCATCCATTGTGATGGATTTGGTTTTTTAACCTATCAACACCCAAGATATAATGAGGTTGAGGAACTTGTCCCAAAATAACACCCAAGTGTCTCCAAATCTTGGACCAATAAAAAAAACATATTTAATATAAAACAAAATTTAAATGATTTAAAAAGGATATAATTGGTAAAATACAAAACATGTGTTTAAACACCAAATTAAAATACAAAAAAATATCAGAAGTCAAACAAGAGTCAATAAGTATTGACAAAAATTTTCTGAATTTTTTAAAGTGAGAAACTATTTTTAAAATTTAAAGAAATAAGCAAAATAAACCAAATTTTTTGAAAAATAGTAAAATTAAAATTTAAAATAAAATGAGGTCACCAATATTTGTCAAGAGGTCATTGGATCCTTCCATAATTTTTCCAGAATTTTAAAAATCAAGAAAAGTATTTTAACATAATTAAAATATGTCAAATAAAGTTTAAAAAATCATTTAAAAAAATATAAAATCACAAAATAAAATTGCGAAAAAACAAAAATCAAAAGTATTTTTAAGAATTTTTTCACAGTTTTAGAAGTTGAAATTAATTTTTTCTGAATTTTTTAAGTTTAAAACAAATAAATCAAAAAAGTAGAAAATAAAAATAATATTAAAATAATATGGACCGTTGGATCAATGTCAAAACACGTTAGTAAGCTAATACAAAGGATCAGACGCGTTGTGCATGATATGGACATTAGTGAATAAACTATTAGATCAATTATTTAAAACAGATTTAAAAAATAAATAGGTGGCACAATGTCATTGGATTAGAGATGATGTATGGTCATCTTCAACCTCTAGCCGCACGCGAGTTGCAGGTTCCATAAACTGTAAAATTATAAGGTCAGGCCGGTGTCATTCGCTTCGTCTCATTAAGACGATTCCAATGGTATCCTCGCGAAAAATTTATATAAATTGTAGCTCAGTCGATTTGCAAAAAAACCAGAAGAAAAACAATGAAAAGGCATTTTAAAGTTCATGAGAAAAACTCAATTCTAGTTAAAAACCAACAACACTATGAGTATCAGAATGATGAGAGCTACATTGTAGTAACAAATTTGGAGAGAATTGATGGAGGAATCTGCCTTTTGAAGCTCAACTTCAGAGCTCTGAAACTTGACTTGGCTAGCACGATTTAGGACACCTTAAAGCTTGGTTCTTCTTTTGTTAGCTTTAGTGAAGTTCAAGGATGAAGAATGAGCAAAGAAATTGGATCGAAAAACAAGGGAAGAGTGAATTTGAAAACTCAGAATTGTGAGTTATGGAGAGAGTTTGGCAGGGTGATTCTGGCTATCCAATCTTGTGAAAATAAGCGGAATGTGGTATTTATTTATAGAAGAAGTGAATGGAATCAAGAGGGGGGTGAATGATGTAATTTTAATCGAATTCGTGCACACCTGCCTCATGAGTGAAGAGTGATCACATGTGCATCAAAACTAACCAAATGATGAGTTTTGACACTCTAAATGATCCAAACATTTTTGATAATCATGTATAAGTGGAAAGCACATACAAATTTGATAATTAGAAGCCATGTTATGGAAATTGCAATCAGACTGCAAGTGAAACTTCAGTTCCATGGTACCAACTTTGAATCCATCGTGCACACAGCTCATGAGGCTTTATGACATGATTCTTGAAGCATTTGAAAGACAAGGTCATAATCTTTACAACACGCCAAGAAATACTCCATTTGGATAATTGAGTTGGAATTTATGTCCTCTTGAAATTGTAAAAACAAACTGATTTTTGTACTTAGAAATATTTCTAAGTGTTGAACTTCAAAATGACCTATAATGTTCTTCAAAATTACATGACCTTCCACTCAAAATCTAATTTTTATTTCTGAATATGACATGAGGTAGACCTCTTGAATTGAACTGTGGAATTGAGAACAATTAAAAATCATAATAATTGAAAGAGTTATGGTCTTTGGAAGATGATGAACAAATTTGGGAAAATTCACAAAAGACCTATAATCTTTTCAATTCTTCAACAACTTTCCAAGCATTTTCAAGTCTTGAACACTGAAAAAAAGTTGTATTAGACATCCAAAGGATTATTGTGGAAAAATAATGGGCTAAAGGAGATAAAAATTGAACTTTATTCACAAAATAAAGCACGATCAACCATAATAGGCATTAAAATGATGTTGTCTTGAAGAAAAATCAAATATGGAGATTAAGTCTCAATTAAAATTGTTGAAGAAGGCATGGAAATAAACACATGAACCTATGAATCTTCTTGATGAATGCCACCATTAACTTTGAGGAAAGTTTGACCTAAATAAAGTGAGAGAACTCTTTGAACCACAAATATTTGATATCATAGACATGGCCTTGAAACTTAATCTTTTCAATCCATTGAAGAACCACTTGACTGAGGGCCAACCCTCAAACCCTAGGTTAGATGGTGAGATGAATGCAATTTTGTCATCAGCTACAATATGAACATTTAAAGAGACATATATATATATATATATATATATATATATATATATATATATATATATATATATATATATATATATATATATATATATATATATATATATATATATATATATATATATATATATATATATATATATATATATATATATATATATATATATATATATATATATATATATATTGATGTTAGTTAAAAGTTAATCCATCTAAAAACACATGTACAAGATATACAATTCAAGGTGCTTGGTGATCCCTCAAGAGAAAACTTAAAGATAGGATGGAGTAGAAAGAGAGAGCCAACCCTAGTGTGTGATCTTGATGTATAGATAAAATGAGATGATGAGAGATCTTAGGGGAAAGAATTGGGGTATAACACTCTCTTCTCTTTTCTTTAAAGCTGGGATTATTGAAGAAGTCCATCATAATGGACCTGACGATGCTCTTGAGAAGAAAGGTGTGAAGTTCTTGAAGTGTAGTTTGTTTATAGTTTATGTCTATCATAAGTAGGAATTCTATGTTGCGTGTTTATCTATTTGTTTATTGTCTGTATTTTTCCTACAAATGAATGAAAAATCATGTTTGTGACAATTTAGAAATATGTCATCAAGAAAATCAAGCCGAAATAACTGAATATAGTTGAAAGAAACTAAGTTGTAAAAAGAAAAATCTAGGAATTAAAATCCTTCCGATATTAAGAATAAATAATAAATCTTCAAATGATATGGTTTATCCCTTGCCACTTTCGAACCTTCTTACTAACTGTGACATCCTGAAAGATATAATTTTTTTTTAATATAGATAAAAACTTCTTGCTTCTCTCAATGTCAAAATCTCTCTCATTTCTGCTACTTTTTGAACCAAACCTTAAATAGATTTGTCCTTAAATAGTTCTCTCTTGCTTGATTCACATCTCAACCAATGTTAGTTCACCAGTTAACCAGGTCTTCGATCTTCTATCTATATATTCACATCCTTTTTTGAATATATTCATCTCTTCTCACTCATTTCTCAAGAACTCTCCTGCTTCTCTCATCATGTCTCTAGTTACCTTCCATGGAGATGAGAGTCTTATTGAAATCATAACTAAAGAACAAATCAAGCTCTCTTATCTCAGTATCAGACAGATTGCTTGTAGTTTCTCCTTAGTCATTTACTTTTAAGAATGGACAAATTACTTTTCCATGTTAGATAAACTTGTCTACAAAAACCTTGTCAAGGACTTCTAGAAACATGCCTACGTTGTATGTGAAAGTTGTTACATTTCCTCTCGTGTCTTCGGTGTTCCCATAACCATCACTCCTTTTTTATTTGTCCTTGCAACTGGTTGTGAAAATGTTGGTTTTACTATTGAACATGTTATGAGTCGATATCGTCTTGATGATAAGCTTGCTACTCTCCACAACTCAACATCCATTTATGAGTTTAATAATCCAGAGTCTCTCATTCCCATTCCAAAAAGTTGGTTCAAGTTTCTTTTAATCAATTTTCGTCCTAGAAGTGTTGACACAAATATGATGTCTTATGAAGATCAGCTTTTTCTATTTTTGCTGGTCAATGATATCCAGATAAGTTTGCCACAGCCTATTTTCAATTTTCTGCAAAGATACACCACTCTCTCCAGAAATAAAGTTAAGTCCTTCATACCTTTTGGAAGAGTTCTTTCTGAAATCTTCTTTAAAGAAGGAATTGTTGACATTATCTGGAGAAATGGTCCCGCAAATGGTCTGGTAAAGAAAAAGTGTGAAATCTTTGAGGGTTAAAATGATGTTTGTTTATTGTCTAGATTTCTTCATATTTGTTTTCTCTAGTTATTCTATCGAATATGTACTTCTTCATTTTCAATCAATGAAATTTGTTTACTTTTCTGTCTCTATATTACCTTTTTGATTTCTGACAAAAGGGGACAAAGTAAAATAATTTTAATAATATTTAATCTCAGAATCTTAAAACTCAAACATATAAAATGTTGTTTCCACTAACTGTTTGTTTGATGTTTCAATCCATGAACTTTGAACAAGTTCACTGAGTATTCTAAGACAGGTTGAATATGAAGATCCCAATGCTAAGGTTGAGAACCTTATGGATGAAATCAACTTTGATTTCATATATAATAAGATGTACACTTTGTGAATATATGAATATTCAAATAGATGTAATAAACACAATTCAGAAGTTATAAACTTACTGAAAGTAAGGTAATCTTGCTTGATATCATATTGTTCAGAAGTTGTGAAGTTTCTGAAAGTATGGAATTCAGACTTAAATCTTCAGATGTTGTACTCTCCTGAAAGGAATTCAAGTCAGCATCCTGATGCATGCTCTGATACAAATATGCCACTCATAAGATGTGCTCTGATACATGTGCTTCATCAAGTTATGATAGTAACCAAGTTCTGAGATGAAGACCAGGTGTTCTAGTTATACTCTGATGAGTTGTTGTAGGGAAGTGTTCCTTCTCTATTCTTATGTTCTGAATACTCAAAATTTAATTTGTGAGTTGTGCTCAGAGGGAGAATATGAACAAGCTCAAATGAAACTTTGGTATTAACAGATTCAGGGGGAGTTGTGAGCTTAACTTTGAATTTGTTGATTACGGTGATTACCCTATATAAATAGTTCCATCAAAATACATGGTTTGTTATCATAAAAAAGGGGGAGATGGTAAGTATAAGAAGTGTTTCTACATATTGCCTTATATTTTGATGATAACATTACATGATATCATAGAGAACAATTGTATACTCTAATTATTTTGTTCTAGTTTGTAGTTGCTGCTATAATGTTCTAACTCTGGTACAAGGCATGTGACATCATCAGGTTCTAAACATAAACACTATTGGAAGAAAAGATATGGTTACAGGTTACAGTGAAGTCAAGATTTTGAATACATCTTATGCAACATGTCTTAGAAATGTTAGTACAAGAGGTTCTAAACATGACTTGGTGGTAAAGCTTTGGAGGCCTTCTAAAGCTTTGCTTTTGTGTGTTACAAGTTCTGAAGATTATGAAGACAAGGTTCTGTTGAACATGTTTGGATGATCTGAAGAAAAGCAAGTTCATATAACCAATTTCTGAAGACTCTAAGACTTAGGTTTTAATAGAACAAGTTTTGAAGACTCCGAGACTTATGTTCTAAGACTTAAGAATGATTCTTGTACAATAAGCTTCAACAATCAAATTATCGGAAGCCTCTGAAGATAAGAAGAAGTTAAAATGCTTAACGTGTGAAGGTGTACAAAAGGTACATAAAGTGTCAGTTACCTCTACTCTTCTAGAGTGGCGTAAGGACGGTTATTTCGTACTGTATTGTCAACCACTCTCGTTGTCACCGTTGGGAATAAATAATTGTTTCCCATATTATCTTTCTCTAACGGATCTCTATTTTACAAGCTTATTAGAAAAATATTATTTAGAGAAAAGGTGGAAAGCTAGCATTGAAAAAGGAAAAACTGTGGAAATATTATTTTATAGTGTCTAAACTCTTACACCTTATTCTATCTGTTGTAAAGTAATTGTTGATGCATGTAAAGAATTTTCTATCCTCACAACGTCTCTTTCTCTCAAGGATATAAAAGAAGATCAAATATTTGAAGGAAGCTTCCCTTGGCCAAATAGAGCTTCAACCTGTGAAAGGAAATCTGTGGATGTTGAAGATGTAAAAGCTACAATGCTACACATTCTGAAGACCACTATAGAAAAGAGAGAAAAGAAAGAAAGAAGAGAAAGAAGATTTCAACAAGATGTGATTCGACTATTCATCATATACATCTTGGGTGAAACAGAAGAAGCAAGGAGTTGTTGCTTGGAGCTTGCTCAACAAGATGAAGAAGAAGAAGAAGAAGAAGAAGAAGAACACTACAAGATGCTACTCAACTTCTGATCATATACATCTTTGTAGAACATTGTAATGAATACAAGAGTTGCTGCTCATATTGTATTACAGTTCAAATCTCTTCGTGTAAATTGTTTTAACAGAAGAGTTGTTGCTTAGAATTGTGTAAAAAAATATGTGCTTAATCATCTGTGTAATATGCTTAGAAGAAGAAATCATATAAACATATAACCTTATCAATTGTTATTGATTGATTCCTTGAGTGACCAAGTGAAGGTATGATCTCAAGAAGATAATTGTTGCGGTCATTATTGGAAATTCTAATAGAAGATATTAAGTGATCGAATTTTGTTGGGTAAATGATAGTCATATCTCAAAGGGGACCGAGTGAAGGTCAGAATCTTGTGAGATCACTGATGGATATCATAATGGAGAAAATCCTCTTGGATGACCTGGTTGGTCAGATTCCTGATTGAGGTTAATGATTGTTATATTCATTAAATTAGATCACTAAACAGATCATTAAAAGGTTCTTTGAGTGACTTTGTGAAGGTATAATCTCAAGAAGATAATGGCTACGGTCATTATGGGAAATTTCTGATAGGAGATCTTAAGTGATCAAATTCTATTGGTTCAATGATTGTTATATTTGTTAAATAGGATCGTTGAACATATCATTGAATAGTTCCTTGACTGACTTTATGTACGTATGATCTTAAGAAGACAATGGTTGCGATCATGATGGGAAACCCTGATAGGAGATCTTAAGTGATCAGGTTCTATTAGATCAATGAATGTTATATTCGTTAGATCGGATCACTGAACATGTCATTGTTTGTTAGTCATCAGTTGTTACCTGCACACTTGTAATCAGTTTGGTTATAGTGGATTAAGTCCTTGGATAAGGAAAAATTATCCTTGAGGGGGTGGATAGGAGTATCCTAGTTAATGGCGAACCTGGATAAATTCCTTGTGTGTTTTACTCTTCATTGTCTTGTAGCTTTCGTCATTTGAGTAGTCAAAATTTTTAAATGGGAATGATTTCCATGAATACCATTCAAACCCCCCATTTCTTTTCTTTCCTCTACCTTCAAGCACTATTGTGCAAAGAGGTATTCAAAATATGTTGGATATGGATTTTATCGTCTCTACAAAAATAGGGATGGCAGGGTGAATGTGATTGGAAGCTGCTCAGAAAAACGTGTGGTTCCCAATATTGATGTGATAACAACTACTTTAACAGAGATACATGCCAAGTTCGTTAAGTTAGGTTTGATTGATTTCAGCCATGATAGTTGTATGGTGTGTGAAAAATATTCTCGTGGGTGCACTACCCTGAGGGGAGACATCCAAATTTTGATGAACCGGGGTTTGTTGGAAGATGAGATGGTAGATATTGATCCTAATAAAGAAAGGGATGAAGAAGTGTCATCAGTTATGGATTTTCTTGATGCAGATGTTAAGGTTATTGGAACATGGTTTCATACGTTGCATATCTCTATGAATTATCAGAATGAAGCTTTGTCCAATGTAATGGTAGATATTCGGTCCTCACTAAGTGTAAAGCCAAAAACTACTTTATCTAGGCTTACGTATCAAGGAGCTTCTATGAGGAGGTGTGGGATAGTTGTTAAAGCTTTTGATGAGTCTAAGAAGACTGTTATTGGAGAGGTAGATCCCGCGATGAAGATATGCTCTCATGTTTTTCATATTACTTTCCAAGTGATAAATATCCATGTTGCGTATAATTTCTTGTTGGGTCATCCATGGATTCATGAGGCTAGCGCCGTTACTTCTACACTGTATCAAAAATTAAAGTTCATAAAGAATGAGAAACTGGTAATCGTTGGTGGAAAACATGCTTTGGGTGTGAGCCATATGTCATCTTTTTCTTATATTGATGTTGGTGAAGCTATTGGAACTCAATTCCAAGCCATTTCAGTGCATGATAAGGATATGAAGAGGAATGAAGCCTCCATCTCTTCTTTAAAATATGCTCAAGAGGTGGTTAGAAGTGGTGCAACTAAAGGTTAGGGATGTGTTCTGAGTTTTCTAGAGAATTTTTTTTGTGAAGGTCTGGGTTTTTCTTCGACAATTTCAAGTGTTGTTAAGAAAAATACGGTCATTCGACCGATACAAGAAGTATTTCATAGTGTGGGTTTCATCAATCCTAACTCGCCCGAAGTTGATGTTATCCTTAAAGAAGATCCTGAAGAAGTTTTACCAAACTTTGTGATGCATAGATCGACTTCCCAAAAATGGATCATTTTGACATCCCATCTGCTATGCATATTTCTAAGTAATACTTTATTATTGTTTATAGAAAACCTTTCGCTCTACCCAAGGCGAAAATGAATGTGTCTAGCTTGTTAAAATAAACCCTTTTGCTCTGCCCAAGGGGAAAGTGAATGTGTCGGTTTTATTTCAAATTTAAAAAATCATTAATAAAATGACATTTTTTCTCCCATACTTTTTGTTTTTATAATTATTTTATTTTAGAAAATGGTAAATAAAAACCCTAAAAAAATATAATAATTTCCAATATTTGCACATAACTTCCATATTTATCCATTTCTAAAATCAAGCATAAATCACATGTGCAGATTAATTCATGATAAACCCATTGAAAACCATGACCCTATGCCCTCTCCCAATTTTGTGTTCCCCGTGTACGAAGGAGAAGAAGATACTTTGACTCAGATTTCTGAAGAGTTTGATTCTGAGCACGAAGAAGAATCCATTCAACCATATGAGGAGCATTTAGAAGTGATTAATTGGGGTTCTGAAGAGGATATAAAGGAAGTCAAGGTTAGGGAACTGCTTGGTACAAATGTCAAAGAGAAGATGATAGAGCTTCTCAAAGAATATGTGATGGATTTTCTTGGAGTTACTAGGATATGCCAGGGTTGGGTACCAGTACTGTGGAGCATCGTTTTCCATTAAATCCAGAATATCCTCCAGTCAAACAAAAGTTGAGAAGAACTCACCCTGATATGGCTAACAAGATCAAGAAAGAAGTTCAAAAGAAGATTGATACAGGTTTTCTTGTCATATAAGAATACCTTCAGTGGTTGGACAACATAGAGCCCATTCATAAGAAAGATGGTAAAGTTAGAGTGTGTGTTGGTTACAGATACTTGAATAAATCTAGTCTGAAAGATGATTTCCCATTACCATATTTTGATATGTGGGTAGATAGTACAACCAAATTCAATATGCTCTCTTTTATGGTCGGTTTCTCTGATTACAACCAGATTAGCATGACACCTGAAGATATGGAGAAGACATCATTCATTACACCATTGGGTATGTTCTACTATAGAGTGATGTCTTTCAGTCTGAGGAATGCAGGTCTAACGTATCAAAGGGTTATGACCCCTCTCTTTCATGATATGATGCACAAAGATATTGAATTCTATGTGAATAACATGATTGTTAAGTCAACAACTTAGGAAGACCATGTTGAGTATTTATTGAAATTTCCAGCGTCTGAGAAAATATCAACTATATATGAATCCTAACAAATGTACTTTTGGTCTCCGGTCAGGAAAGCTATTGGGTTTTGTTGTTAGCAAGCAAGGAATTAAAGTTGACCCCTACAAAGTCGTAGCTATTCAAGAGATGCCAGCTCCTAAAATCGAAAAACAATTAAGAAGTTTCCTTGGGAATTTTAATTATATCTCCAGGTTCATATCTCACATGACTGCTACTTGTGGACCAATCTTCAAGCTTCTATGAAAGGACCAAGGTTATGTATGGACTGAAGACTATCAGTAGCAATTTGATAGTATCAAAGAGTATCTACTTAAGCCTCCCATTCTGATTCCTCCAGTAGAAGGAAGACCATTGATTATGTATCTAACTGTGTTAGAAGAATATGAGTTGTATGATGGGTCAACAAGATGAAACTAGAAGGAAAGAGAACGCCATATATCATCTAAGTAAGAAATTCATTGACTGTGAGTCTCGGTACTCCATGCTTGAGAAAACTTGTTGCGCTTTGGTCTGAGCTGCTAAGCCTCTAAGTTTAAACATGGTTAATAACACCACTTGGTTTATATCCAAAATGGATCCAATCAACTATATCTTTGAAAAGCCTGCTCTAGCCGGAAGGATTGCACGTTGGTAGATGTTGTTATCAGAATATGACACCGAGTATCATACTCAAAAGGAAATAAAAGGAAGTATTCTAGAAGACCATTTGGCGCACCAACCCATTGATTATTATTAATCCGTATGATATGATTTCCCATATGAAGATGTTATGTACCTCACAGTTAAAGATTTTGACAAACTTGTGTTTAGAGAAGGGCTTGATCTTGAATCCCAGCGGGGTTTAGTATTTGACAGAGCTGTAAATGCTTACGACAATGGAATTGGGAAATTTATCATTACTCCTCAAGGTACTCATATCCAATTCACTGCAGGATTGACGTATGACTGCACCAACAATATGGCAGAGTATGAGGCTTGTATCATGGGTCTCAAAGAAGATGTTGATTTAAGAATTAAAATCCTTGATGTATATGGAGATTCAGTCTTGGTTATTAATTAGATCAAAGGAGAATGGGAGATTCTCCATCTTGGCTTGATTCTCTACAAAGATTATGTAAGGAGGTTGTTGTCTTTCTTCAACAAAGTTGAGTTACACTATATTCCCTGGGATGAGAACCAGAGGGAAGATGCTTTGGATTTATTATCTTCTATGTATCAAGTTAATCATTGGAATGGCGTGCTTACGATAAGGATCATGCACCTTGATAGACAGGAACATGTATTGGCAGATGAAGAAATATCAGATGGTAAGCCTTGGTTCTATGACATTAAGTGCTACCTTCAGGCTCAAGAGTGCCCGCTTGGGGCATCCAAGAAAGATAAGAAGACATTAAGAATATTGGCTGGTAACTTCTTTTTGAATGAATATGTGTTTTACAAGAGAAACTTTGATATGGTCCTACTCAGATGTGTGGATAGACACGAAGTGAACATATTAATGCAATAATTACATGAGGGGTCCTTTGGCACACATGTTAATGGACATGCGATGCATAGAAATATGTTGAGAGGGGTTATTATTGGATGACAGTGGAATCCGACTGCTATAAATATGTGAAGAAGTTCCATAAATGCCAAATTTATGCTGATAAAGTTCATGTGCCTCAGAAACTTATCAATGCTATCTCCTCTCCATGGCCCTTCTCAATGTGGGGAATTGATATGATTGGAATGATAGAGCCCAAAGCTTCGAATGGGCACCAAGTTATCATGGTTACCAATGATTACTTCACCAAATGGGTCAAAGCAGCTTCCTATGCAAATATTACCAAGCAGGTTGTGGTAAGGTTTATCAAGAATCATCTCATCTATCGATATGGCGTGCCCAGCAAGACAGTCACTGACAATGGGACAAATTTAAACAATAAAATGATGGAAGAGATTTACGAAGAGTTCAAGATTAAACATCATAATTCTTCCCTATACAAACCTTATATGAATGGCACATGAGAGTCAACTAATAAAAATATTAAGAAGATCATTCAGAAAATGGTTGTGACTTACAAGATTGGCACGAGATGCTCCTGTTTGGTTTGCATGGGTACTGCACCTCCGTCTGCACTTCAACATGGGAAACCCTCTTCTATATAGTATATGGCATGGAAGCAATGCTCCCTGTAGAGGTTGAGATTTCTTCCATGAGAATACTAATGGAAGCCAAATTGACTGAGGATGAATGGTAGCAGAATAGAAATGATCAGTTCAACTTGATCGGGGAGAAAAGAATGACGACCCTATGTCATGGTCAATTATGTCATAAAATGATGAAGCAAGCGTTTAATAAAAAATTTCGACCTCGAGAGTTTAAAGAAGGTGACCTTGTGCTCATAATTTTTTTGTCTTTCAATCTTGATTCAAGGGGCAAATGGGATCCTAATTATGAAGTACTATATGTTGTTAAGAGAGCTTTCTATGGTGGTGCTATGACTCTGGCAACCATGGATGGTGAAGAACTCCCGCGTCCTATGAACGTTGATGCAATCAAGAAATATTTCTCCTAAATAAAATAAAAAGCTCGCTAAGTTGAAAACCCAAAAGGTTGGCTTAGGCAAAAATGAGCATCTCGGTGGATTGAAAACCCGAAAGGGCGATCCAGGAAAAAACTAGAGACATAAATAATCATCATGATGGATTGAAAACCCAAAAGGATAATCTATGCAAAGGTTAGGGAAATATGGTAAGTAAATGCACCAGGCATGACCTGATCATCTTAAAACAACTATGCCTTTCAAAGGATTCTTCACCAAAAAAAACTCTCAACTGACGCCAGTACATGGTCAGAAATGAAAGTTGTTAGGGAGAATGGTGGTCATTGTATTTTAATGTAGCCTTTCCCCTATTGTTTACCATTTTATAACTTTTGTAATCATCCATGGAGTCACACCATTCGCAGACTACCATTCTATAAATAAAATTTGAGCCTTTGCCCATTTGTTTGAAATTCCTATTTTTGTCTTCTGCTTATACAAAATTTCATTTTTGATAATGATATTTGAAACAAAAATAATAATTATATACTTCATAAAATAAATGATAAATATTTTCCTTTTATTTATGAGTGCAAAATAGGGAATGTTGACATTAACTCCAATAATGGTTAAGTCCCGAAGTGTGGAACTAAGTAAACAAATACTTCTTATGATCTACTTTTGCAAAAGGTTTTGAGATGGTGGTTGTAATTGAAAGCTTCTCAAGTCATATTTAAAGCATGTGTTTTGATGAAGACAACATGGACATCAACTCTCAAAGGATGTGCAAAAAGCTTATCAACATCAAATAAAAGTCTTGAAGATTATTGAAGAATTATTGAAGAAATCATCAAATATCAATATGGTATAAATAATTCTTAAATCTTGAATATAGATGTTCACAATATGCATTCATCAACATATACATATTCCATAATTTTAACATCAAGAAAAACTTTGTTTGAAATATCTTTCAAAATGTATTTTTGAAAATAAACCTTTAGGAACCGGTTCCTCCCTAACAGGGAACCGGGTTCCAGCTTTTCTCAAAAAACATGTCCCTGGATTTTGTACCAGGAACCGGGTTGTACCAATAGGGGAACCGGTTCCTACGTAATATTTTTTGAATTCCAACTTATAATTTCACTAAGAACCGGGTTCTGTCAGTGTCGGAACCAGTTCCTAGCGAACCAGTGCAGCTTTTACTTTGTTTTTTGAACATTTTTCAAGTGGTATCTTTTCATGAATGCATTGCAACTTTTCATATGAATTGGCATGAATGAAGAGGTTCTTACAACTTTATAAAATGCAGATTTTCTTATTTCAAACAATGTTCAATGATTCAATTTTAAAATTAACAAATATACTTCTTCATTAACAATTTTCTCATTCACTCTCATTTGAATTTAAACTTTCATGTGTTCATAATTTTGTGAAACTTGCCATATACACTTTCATTATCATTACAAGTTTCATTCGTACATTGTGAACATTTATATACATTGTTGAGAATTGTTTTTATCTTGAAGAAGAAGATCAATTGAAGATTGATAAATCTCTCCATATACTTCAAACTAAATCATTGTATTACTTAAAGATTTTCCCTTACTATCCAGGATTGTTGGAAGTAAGTGTTGTGATTTGAAGAGGATTGTTCTTCATTCACATTAGTGTTTGTTTGATCTTAAAGGTGTTAAGAACCTTTGATCACCCTATAGGTTAGATAGTAAGCATAGGATGTACAATCATTCTAACTATAGTGAAATCTCTTTCGTGTTGGAAAGGGGACTGGAGTACTCTCGGATTGTGAGGGGAACCAGGATATATCACCGTGTTCTTTACTTTTCCGCATTTATCGCTTTCATCACCTTAATCAGGAAAAGATAAAGATATAAACAAAACCTTCAAACACTTAACCAAAAAAATTACTACCAAGCATTCTCATAAAACCGAATAAATTTTATAAGACCTAATTCACCCCCCCCCCTCTTAGGCACTCTGAGACTTACAGTGGTATTCCCCAGTGATCCCAGCTAAACCTTTGATTCAGGTATCTCCAACAGAGCGCTATTTTTCTCTCCCCAACTGAAGCAAAATTCAGGTTGTTATCCTTTCAATGGATTATTGATGTTAGAAGATTGTATTTTTTGGTTTCTTCCCGAGAAGTATTTTCCTCTCCCTGGAGAGATTTGAGCCTTATAGCAAGACTTTGTGTCGACAAGTGGCATTTGTTTCATCACCAATGATAATCCCATCTTATTGAGATCGACCGAGTGCTTGATTATACCCTGGTATTGTTTTGTCATCCTCGATGTTATCATATATTTATCTATTTTGTCATCATTTACATGACATTCATTCATTCATTCATTCATTCATACATTCATATTTACATCATTAGTCCGCATTTTCATTTTTGAGACCACGTGTTCTAGTGGTGTTTATCCCCGAAATAATGTACTTACCTTCTGTTGCAACTGGTTTTAAATTATAGAGTTGCTACCCTTAATTTTTATCCTAAGGAAGGGAATATAAAGAATAACCCTAAAAAGTTAGAGATTCTAGGTTGTTGACTCGGTTCTAGACGAGGGGAAGGTGTTAGGCACCCTTTATCTACCTTGTTCACAAGGATACTATGTTTAGAAGCGCAATTTTAAGAAAAGGGTTTTTTATATTTTATTAGGGGAACTCGCCACGATTTTAATCGTATGCCTACGTATCCTCTTATGAGGAATCAGAGTCCCAATTCGTAGTTCGCAGTGGGTTTGTGTTTTTTATGGATTGCGAAATATAATTTGAATTTCCCACATATGTAGTCTAAGGGTGTGAATATCGGAGTTTGTTAGACCAAATATGCAGTTAATTTAAATATATTTGTATTACTTTTCAAAAACTAATTGTTCGAATTAATTTAATTTTCGAAAAAAATATTGGTGTTTGGTTGAATATTATTTAGAGGTAAAGCGAGGGAGTCTGATATAGTCTCCCCATCACGTGGCCGAATATTGACCATGTGTCGCTTGTGGATATAATAATTTGGTGAATCGCGCGGGTTTTAATATTTTGATATAAAATATTAAATTGAATTATATGGCGAGAAATGTTTTTTATACGTGGTTAAAGGATATGATTTAAATGTAAATAAATATTGTATTTTAAATGAGTTTAAAAAATAATTAATTAGTTATAATGGCAAATAATAATATAATATTAAAAATATAAATATATATAAAAATATATACAAATATATAAATAATAAATAAAGAAATAAATATATAAATGAATTTATAAAAGAAAATAATGAATAAAATAATTTCGCTGGGGGTGCAGACTATTTTAAGTTAGCAAAATAAGGGGGTGTTAATAGAAGGGGGCCTGAATTCAGATTTTTGAATTCAGACCCAATAGAAAAGAGGGGTGCAAAGCTGCACGTGTTTAGTGAAAACAAATTAAAGGGGGTGTGTATAAAAATTGGGCCTTGGCCAAAACGGCCAACTCTTAAACCGTACAGATCAAGTGCGGGGGAACACATGGAAATGCCTTGGATGGGCATTCTCTAGGACGTTGGATTGCAATCAGACGATCGAGAATTAAGGCGTACGATTACAATGGTGGACTTATACGCACTAGAACAGAGGACATAAAATATTTTTGTTTTATCAAAAACATAAATCCTCCACTTGTTCTTTTCTTCCTCTTTCTCCGCCCCTGACCCTTCTTTTCTCTCTCTCTCTCTCACCCCTTTACAACACAAACCCTAACCCCAAACAGAACCAACCCGCGGCGCTACCCCAACCCAAACCAAATCCCAGCGGTAGTCACCCTTGACTCTTTACCCAAAATCAAATCGTGAAACAAAAACAACAATAAATGTTGAGATTTTACGTGAATCTGTTTGTTCTTCCCCAAATTGTTGGATCATTAATCCCCTTCTATTCGTGTTTGCAGGTCTGAATGACGAGTCGAGGGAGAAAAATATTAGGGTTTCAGATGCTAAAACCCTAGATCTTTGTTGGCAGGAGCTCCGGCGAGGCGATTTCCGGCGAGGCGAAGTAGCGGCGGTTGATAGAGACAACATTGTTTGTCTTTGCAACCCATTATGTAAAAAAATTCTTCTAATTTTTTCCTTTTATTATCTGTTAACTTCTTCCCTCTTATGTAATCATTCACTTGTTCTTATAGTAAATTAGGATTAGCAAATTAGGAATTTAGTTAATTTGTCTTTAGAGTTAATTCTGTGTTGATTAGTTTTTTTCCGATTTAAGCAAATTTTTGAATCCTTGTCTGTAAGCTTAAGAACACCATTGAATTATGTTTTCTATAATGAATGGTGTTTCAAAATTCAGGGAAAATCATTTTTTTTCTTTGATTCGCTTCTGCGTTTAATGTTTAGAATAACATGTCTTTACTTACACGCGCGTACTTGATTACTACAGTACATGTTTGTGACCGAAGAAGAAAACATGCGTTAATCTTCAATGGTTACAGTAAATGTTATTTTGAAAAAAAAAATTGGTTACATGCGCTATACTAGATTTGGGTTGGGCCTTCTAGCTTAGAAAAATAAAAAAATGCTTTAACAATTAAAATCATTAATCAAGAAACACAGTTTTCTCAAAAAATAGAAATGGGCCAGGTGTTTTGTTTATTGGGCCTGTTAGTTAAAAAATATTTAAAAAAAAATTTTGATAATTAAAGATCAGTAATAAAGAAACACAATTTCTAAAAAAAAGAAATGGGTCAGGCGTTCTGGTTATTGGGCGTGCACTTTACTTTGGGCCTGCAAGAGGACTTTCAACATTTTCTTTTTAACAAGAACCATAAATTATTTTTAATCAAAGGTTAAGATATAATAATATTCATAATAATAATAATAATAATAATAATAATAATAATAATAATAATAATAATAATAATAATAATAATAATAATAATGTTAGTAAAACAAAGAAAAAAATGAAATGGGTCAAAAGTTTACTCTATTGGGCATTTTCACAAATAAATTGCTATGGGCCTTAACGAAAACAAATTCTTTCACACACCCTTTTAACCTTATCTAAGAACCTGAATGGGCCTTTTTTAGAAAATTAATGGGTCATCAGATATTGATGGTCCCTTTCAAATTAACATAACTCTCTCTCATGTGTTTGACCTCCCCATACAAAAACAAAATTAAATAACACAATTTTACATAAAACCTAAATGTAAATTAAAGGGTAGAGAAAATTTTGGGTATGACATCTTCCCCTATTTAATCGTATTTCGATTGAATAATGCGAGAATACGCAGGTCTCGCACGTTTGACCGAAAGTCTATTAAATATTGGAAGACATCAAAATTGCCTGAAAGACATATAAGGATATGATGTACAGCATCCCCCTGCGTGTGAAGAATAGGCGTAGACAATGGTGTATCATCCTACCAGTGTTTGAACCTAATTTTAACTCTAGACATGACGATGCGGATGAACCGTCAGTACCTCAAGGGATTGCAGAATTTTGCATATTCACCGGGACTCGATAGCCGAATGAAATATGTTAATTGGAAGTGATGGAACCCAAAATTTCTTGATGGTATCGGTTGTGTCGTCCTAAAACACTACCATTAACATACAGAACACCAAATTCATGATAAAGTCGGTTGTGTCGTCCTGAACCAAAACTATCGACATGAAGCGAATATACCCCAAATTCATGATGTAGTTGGTTGTATCGTCCTCAACCACAACTATCATCGTGCAGAACGTCAAATTCATGATGCAGACGGTTGTGTCATCCTCAACCACAACTATCAACATGAAGGAAATAAACCCCAAAATTCGCGATGAAGTTAGTTGTGTCGTCTTCAACCATAAGTATCAATATGAAGAACACCAATTTCATGATGAAGTCGGTTGTGTCATCCTCAACCACAACTATCAACATGAAGCGAATATACCCCAAAAATTCACGATGAAGTAGGTTGTGTCGTCCTTAGCCATAAATATCAATGTGAAGAACACCAAATTCATGATGAATTTGGTTGTGTCGTCCTCAACCACAACTATCAACACGAAACAAATATTACCCCAAAATTGCACGATGATGTCGGTTGTGTCGTCCTCAACTATAGCTATCAACATGAAGAACACCAATTTCATGATGAAGTCGTTTGTGTCGTCCTCAACCACAACTATCAACATAAAGCGAATATACCCCAAAAATTCACAATGAAGTCGGTTGTTTCGTCCCTAACCATAACTATCAACGTGAAGGACACCAATTTCATGATGAAGTCGTTGTGTCGTCCTCAACCACAACTATCAATAGGAAGCAAATATACCCTAAAAATTCATGATGAAGTCGGTTGTGTCGTCCCCAACCATAACTATCAACGTGAAGAACACTAATTTCATGATGAAGTCGATTGTGTCGTCCTTAACTACAACTATCAACATGAAGCAAATATACCCCAAAAATTCACAATGAAGTCGGTTGTGTCATCCCCAACCATAACTATCAACATGAAGAACACCAATTTCATGATGAAGTCAGTTGTGTCGTCCTCAACCACAACTATCAACATGAAGCGAATATACCCCAAATTGCTTTAAAGTTTGAACTAATAGTTCGCACAGATAAGCCTGCTGAAGATGAACCTTAAGAAAATTTGTAATCTTAACAAGAGTAGCTTTGTAAGATGCCATGTATGCATAATATCCTAAACTGATGTGTCATCCAAGTGTGATGTATGCCCCAAATGTTTGTATGTGTATGTACAAATATGCTTATATGCTTTATGCCCCAAATGTTTGTATGTGCATGCCCCGAGTAGGTGTATGCCCCAAATGTATGTATATGCCCAATTTATATGTGTATGACTCAAGTGTATGTGTATGCTTTTCATATATATCTTTTGTTAAACCATCAGTTTCTCATAGTCACCAACTCCCCAAAGGTGTTTGTTGCCCATTATTGTATATCCAAGTGGATTTGAATTTGGTGAAAGATGTTAGCGAGACCTTGATGTATGTATCGTAGGCACAGGCGTAGGCATGGATGTACACGTGGATTTTGGCGTGGTTATTGACATAGTCGCAAACGTAGGCGTGGGCGTAGAGATAGACATGGCCGTGGATGCAAGCATGGATTTTCCTTCAATGTTTTTCTAACCAAAATGCTTTTCGATGTTTTATCAAATGCTTTTATTGGTAATGTCAATTCCCCAAAATGATTTCAATTAATATTCACAAAAGATAATTATAGTATTTTGAAAAAGAGTCAAAAAAGAAAGAAACACAATCGAAATATTTGAAGGAAACTTCAATGTTTTTATTGATAAATTTACCTCTGAACAAGCAAGTGTACAAGATGCAATCCCTAGAAAGAGGTAATTGCATAAAGTTTTGATGAAAGCTGTAAATGGCAATGAAAATGATGATTGTTACTGCTATTTTCCATAATATTCTTCTGATAGCTCCAATCTTCTTTGCTTTTAAGCCAGACAATTTAGAAAAATCCCTTCCTTCATAGTTTGTAGGCGTGGTTCTTAGATTGCGGTCTTTTTGTTATTTATTTCTTTGAATAAAATCCCTAATTTTTGCCTGGATTTCCCTTTCGGGTTTTAATCCAGCAGGATAAATTTTTTTGTGCATGTCCCTAATTTTTGCTTGGATCACCCTTTTTAGGGTTTTCAATCCACTGGGATGCTCCTTTTTGCGTAAGCCACCCTTTTTTTAGGGGTCGAGCTTAGCGAGCTTTCTTATACATAGTATTTTTTAATTGCATCTGTATTTGGCAGATGCGGTAATTCTTCCTCATCCATTGTTGTGAGGATAAGAACACCACCGGAGAATTCCATTTTTACCACAAATGGACCCTCGTAGTTGGGTGTTCATTTACCACGTGAATCCAGATGAGGTAACAAGATCTTTTTCAGTACTAAATCCCCTTCTTTGAATACGCGAGGACAGACTTTCTTGTTGAAGGCTTTCTTCATCAGTTTCTGATATTATTGATTGTGGCACACAACTGTCAAACGCTTCTCTTCAATGAGGTTACGCTGATCAAGTCGTTTCTAAATCCACTCGGCTTCTTCGATCTTTGTTTCCATTAGTACTTGGAGTGATGGAATTTCTATCTCAATTGGGAGTACCGCCTCCATGCAGTATACTAGTGAAAAAGTAGTTGCACCTCTTGACGTGCGTACAGAGGTACGATAGCCACGTAAAGCAAAGGGAAGCATTTCATGCCAATCTCTGCATGTCTTCACCATCTTCTGAATGATTTTCTTGATATTCTTGTCTGCAGCTTTGACGGCCCTGTTCATCTTGGGTCGATACGGTGAGGAATTATGATGTTCGATCTTGAAATTGTTGCATAATTATTTCATTATTTTGTTATTTAGATTAGACCCATTATCAGTTATGATCCTGTTTGGAACCCCGTATTTGCATATGAGATTTTTCTTGATGAAACGAGTGACCACTTGGCTTGTCACATTTGCGTATGATGCTGCCTCCACCCATTTGGTGAAGTAATCGATGGAGACTAGTATAAATTGGTGTCCGTTGGATTCCTTCAGTTAGATCATACCTATCATATCAATTCCCCATATTGAGAACGGCCAAGGAGAGCTCATGACATTTAGAAGAGTAGGCGGTACATTCGTTTTGTCGGTGTAGATTTGGCATTTGTGACAGATTTTCGTGTAATGATGGTAATCTGCTTCCATTGTTAACCTGTAATACCTTGCCTGCAGAATTTTTCTTGCCATAGCATGCCCATTTTGTATGTGTTCTGAAAGTACCTTTGTGGATTTCCTTCATAAGAGTGTCTACCTCTTGTTTCTTGACACACATGAGTAGAACCATATCGTAGTTTCTTTTGTACAATACATTACCACTCATAAAGAATTTTGATGCTAGCCTTCACAGAGTTTGTTTGTCGATGATAAAGGCATTTTCAGGATATTCTTGTTTTTCAAGATATCTCTTGATGTCGTAGAACCAAGGCTTGTTATTCGGCCCTTCTTCAATAGTGAGGCAGTGTGTTAGCTCTTCAAAATGTCTGATAGTGATGTGAGGCTTGTGGTTGGGCCATGTCACTTTAAACATAGATGACAAGGTTGCTAGAGCATCTTCCATTTGATTTTCTTCTTGCGGGATGTAGTTGAAAGTAATTTCGGTAAATTCCGCAGCTAACTTTAAGACATGATCCCGATATGGAATCAAGTTTGGGTGTTTGGTGTCCCATTCACCTTTGAATTGGCATATGAATAATGCAGAATCTCCAAATAATTCAAGATATTTGATTCTCAGATCGATGGTAGCTTTCGGGCCTAGGATGCAAGCTCCATATTTGGCGATATTGTTGGTGCAATCAAAACATAACCTTACAGTATAAGGTTTGTGATAGTTCTTTGGAGAAGTCAAGACTGCCCCAATACCATGTCCAAATGCATTTGAAGCTCTGTCAAACATGAGTGTCCAACGTGCCCCAGGTTTAGGTCCTTCATCGGGTCCTCGTATTTCGTAGTCACCAATAGCCATGACATCTTCGTCCGAAAAGTCAAATTTCATTGACTGATACTCTGGAAATGGTTGATGAGCTATATGATCAGCTAGTACACTACCTTTGATGGCCTTTTGGGTAACATATAGTATTTCGTACTCTGATAACAACATCTGCCATCGAGAAATTCTCCTGTAAGAGTTGGTTTCTCGAACACATATTTTAAAGGATCCATCCTTGCTGTTATCCACGTGGTGTGTGTTAACATGTATTGCCTTAATATTTTAGTAGCCCAAGCCAGTGCACAACAAGTTTTCTCGAGGAGCGAGTACCTGGTTTCGCAGTCAGTGAATTTCTTACTGAGGTTGTAGATTTCATGCTCTCTTTTACCTGTTTCGTCTTGTTGGCCCAATACACATCCCATCGATCCTTCAAGTACTGTTAGGTACATAATGAGAGGCCTTCTCGAAACTGGTGGCATCAATATGGGTGGCTTTTGCATATATTGCTTTATCGTCTCAAAAGTTGTCTGGCAATCCTCATTCCATGTTACAGTTTGATCTTTTCGTAGTAATTTAAATATAGGCTCGCATGTGGTAGTTAGGGTGATATGAAACTTGAAATGTAGTTCAATCGTTCTAAGAAACCACGAACCTCTTATTTTGTCTTTGGTGCTGGAATTTCTTGTATAGCTTTTACTTTAGTTGGATCCACTTTGATACCACGCTGGCTTACAATAAAACCCAATAACTTTCCTGACCTGACACCAAAGGTACACTTGTTTGGGTTTAACCTTAATTTGAACCTTCACAGTCAGTGAAATAACTTCTGTAAATTTACGATGTGATCCTCCTCTGTATGAGATTTGGCAATCATATCATCTACGTACACCTTAACCTCCTTGTGAATCATATCATGGAACAGTGTCACCATGGCTCATTGATAGGTCGCTCATGCATTCTTCAAACCGAATGTAATTACTTTGTAGCATAAAGATCCCCAATGTGTCATGAAGGTAGTCTTCTCCATGTCTTCGGGTGCCATTTTGATTTGATTATAACCTAAGAAGCCATCCATAAATGAGAATATTGAAGCTTGAGCCGTGTTGTCCACCAAAACATCTATGTGAGGTAGCAGGAAGTTGTCTTTAGGACTTGCTCTGTTTAGATCCCGATAATCCACACACGTGTGTACTTTGCCATCTTTCTTGGGTACTGGCACAATGTTAGTTATCCAAGGTGGATAGACTACCACTGCCAAGAACCCTGCATCGAATTGTTTAAGAACATCTTCTCGGATTTTGCTGGACATATCTGGACGAGTTCTCCTAAACTTTTGTCTGACTGGAGGAAAACCTTCTTTGAGAGGTAATTTGTGTACTATAATGTTTGTATCAAATCTCAGCATGTCTTTGTAGGACCAGGAGAATATATCCACATACTCATGTAATAACTTGATCAGTCTTTCTTTGACGATTTCTTATGACGCTGCCCATAGATTGATCTCTTTTGGATCCTCTTTTATGCTAAGATTAATAGTCTCAATGGGCTCTTGATATGGTTGTATACTGTCATCCTTTTGTTCTATGCTTCTTTCTAGTTTTTCAGAAAGTTCAAGATCCTCAACATCTTCCTCTTCAGCTTGGTTGACGGGAGTATCAAAATCATATCGAATAGTAGCAGTAACATTATGAGTAATTTTTGGCATGGATCTGTATATTTATCATGTTTTGGTGCAGTTTTGTTTAGTACGTGAATTTGGAAAATGCATATGAGAGAAAGTATTTTCATTTTTAAAATATATAGTATAAATGCTAAAAGAAAAAACAAGGATCTTAATTGAATACAAAACACATTTTATTAATCATGAATATTGATTGAAACACACAGGGGGACCCTTACAAACAACCCCTGTTCCTTGGGCTTGACATAGGTTTTTTTCAAAAACAAATAAAATTACTTTGGAAAGAAAATTTCAGGAATTTCCACAACTTTCCAGTTCTTCAGTTCTTCGCCTGTGACACATTCACATATGAAATCTGAGGCCTTTTTGATGTTGTTTTTGTGGGACACCATTGCAACTTATTCACCATGTTCTACCCCTTTGCTGATGAAGGTCTCCTAGATTGGTGGAAACTGTGTTTTCACTTTTAGAGTAGCCTTCAATGATTCATAACCCAAGCTAAAACAATTATTCTTCTCATATATTTTAGGGAGCTTTCCCCAGCCTTTCGAGTCACCATTCTCCGCTGCTATTTGTAAGTCTCCCTAAGAGGTCATAGTAGGCTTTTTGACCTTTTCTACCGGTCAAGTTATCATTGAAGCAACCTCCAATACTTGAAACAGTGTAGCTATGCAATCTTCGTCAACACTGATATACTTGTAGGACTCAATGTGACTTACAAAGATGTCTTCCTCTCCACCAATTATGACCAATCTTCCTTCAACAAAGAACTTCAATTTTTGATGTAAAGTCGAAGTGACTACCCCTACTGCATGGATCCATGGTCTTCTAAGTAAACACGTATACGGTGGTTCTATATCCATGACTTGAAAGGTGATATAGAACATGTGCGAACCAATCTTGATGGGAAGTTCTACTTCTCCGAATATTGTACTCTGAGAACCGTCGAAAACTTTGACTATCATGGAACTCAGTCTTATCACAACATCATCTAGTGTTAACTTCATCAGGCTATATTTGGGTAACACATTGAGGGCAGAACCAGTATCAGTAAGTACCCTGGATAAACTCGTAGTACCTATCTGTATTGAAATGTGTAGCGCTTGATTGTGAGCTCGACCTTGTGGAAGTAACCCACTGTCGTTGAAACTCAAATAGGATCCAAACGTCAGATTTGCTACCACATTATCAAATTGGTTCACAGTGATTTCTTCTGCGACATGAGTAGAACTTAAGACTTTCATCAAAGAATCCCGATGCACTTATGAATTAATGAGCAACGAGAGTATGGAAATCTTGGCTGGAGTTTGGTGAAGTTGGTCCACCACCCTATTGTCACTTCTTTTAATTATCTTTAAGAATTTGTCGGCCTCTTGGTCGGTGAAGCTTTTATTTGCAGGCTCTTGATTCACCTCTTCTATTGCTTTTCCTTTTTCTTTTGTCAAAAAGTCATTTTTTTTCAATACATTGTCATTCTTCTCCAATGGTTTAGTTCCGAACACCCGACCACTACGTGTTATGCCCCATGTCCCTGCTATGTTTGAAATTGCAGGTTCTCAACTTGATGATGGTTCACATTCTTGTTTCGAGCCATTGACATACACAGACGGATCAAAACTCCATGGTAATGCCATGTCGCTTTTGTAAGGGATATGAGATGACCCTTTAATTACCATCGTAATCTTTGGTGCTACTGGTATTTTCAGATTTTGCTTTATTATATGGGTTTTTGTTGAATCTCCCCACGAAATCATGAGAGATTTCTTGTCATGATTTGGCTCTTGAAAAGGAATTACTAATGGTTTCTTCATACTTCCTTCAATTGCTTCTATACACATAACTTCAGGGTATGGTCTGAATTTGGATTATCCCCTGATCTACAAATTGTTGTAAAGTTTTTTCGAAAGCTTTCTTATGTTCAAGAAGGAATCCACATTCCCATAGATATTCTTTTAACAGTCTTATTAGAGACTTTGCTTGTTTTCCCACCCCACAATCGGTGACTACTTCGATCGCATTTATTGTCAGACCACCATGCGGAGGCATGGGGTTTGATTTGGTGTTGGGATTTTCAAAAGTAATATCTTGGGCCTCCAATAAGTATTGAACCCTATGCCTAAAGGCCCAAAATTTATCTATGTTATGGCCCGGAGAATTTGCATGATATTCACATCTAGCATTGGCGTCGTATCTTGGTGGGAGTGCCTCAACTGGTGGAGCTAGAGGTTGGAGTTCTACCAAAGACGCTTTGACCAAGTTCTATAAAAGTTAGCTATACGGCATAGGGAGGGGATCAAACTTCCTCGGAGGTCTGTCAAACTTGTTATGTTGTTGCTGCTCTCGCAAAATCATCAATGACTGTTGGGTTCTTGGTTGTGAAGCCACATCGTTAACTTCACATTCCTTCCTTTTTGTAAAATTTTGGACCGGTCTCTTTGTGCTGAAAGGGGAATTTGATGACCCCCCTTGAATCTTTCCATTCTTTATCCATGTCTTAATCCTTTCTCCAATAGTTACTAAGTCAGAACATCCTGAAGATATGCTTCCTACCATCTTTACATAGTAAACCCCTTGTAGGGTTCCCATGAACATGTCGACTAACTCTTTTTCCATAAGTGGTGGTTTCACACGAGAAGCCATATCCCTCCACCTTTGAGCGTACTCTTTGAAGGAATCTTCCTTCTTCTGGGATAAGTTCTGGAGTTGTGTGCAGGTAGGCGCCATATCTAGGTTGTATTTATATTGCTTCAGGAACGCATTGGCAAGATCTGTCCATGTTTTTACATGCATCCTTTCCAACTGCATATACCAATCCGGAGATGCCCCACTAAAACTATCTTGAAAGGAATGAATCATTAACTTTTGGTTCTGAGTGTAAGCATGCATTTTCCTACAGTACATACGCAGGTGGTTTCTCAAACAAGTGAGCCCTTTGTATCTTCCAAAGTCATGTACTTTGAGTTTCGGCGAGATTATTACATCCAGAACAAGACCCATCTCGAGGGCATCGACGTCAAAAGTATCATATCCTTCCATGACTTTCAACCTTTCTTCTAGAGCTTTGTATTGGTCTAATGCCAATGGGTTTTCAAAAGCAGGGGTGTTGGTCACTTTCTGTGGTACCTGATTAACATCCTCCAAATCATGATCTCCATATTGTAAGTCCAAGTAATTTTCAGCGTGATTAACCGGAATTTGCAGAGTATGAGACGTACATGCCTTTGGTGGAGGTGGGATAAACCCCTTAGTTTCTTGTCTCGTCTCGTGTTGAGCCATGACAAATTTGTGTGGCCCTGTCTCCAATCCTTTTTTCAGTTGGTGACCACTCGATGCACCGATAGCTTGGGTTACTTCTTCGAAAGCTACTCTGGGAGTCTGTTCTTGCCTATCAATGATGTTCTTCAAAGCTAGAAGAACCTGACTCATATCTCCCTTCATTGAGTCGACGTTGCTCTTAACTTGCTCCAGATCTATTTTGAAAGCTACTTGATTCTCTTCTATTTATTCCATGGCTCTTAGTTGGTGACCTCTTGTTTGATATGGCGGCCAAGGAGGTGGTGGTTTCCTTCTACCAATGGTTCAAATGGAGAGTATTTTTGAAAAAATGAGTTTTTGAGTGGCAAATTTATGAGATGTAATGTTTTTATGAGTGTGTGATTATGTATGCATGATGTTAATATTTATGCTTTGCGTGTCTTATTCACCTGGGTATATATATTCTTTTTATAATATTGTACACACACACACATACACACACACACACACACACACACACACACACACACACACACACACACACACACACACACACACACACATATATATATATATATATATATATATATATATATATATATATATATATATATATATATATATATATATATATATATATATATATATATATATATATATATATCTTAGGGTTTTACTTTTTTTACTTGGTGAGTATCTAGAAATTGAATACACAAACAAGCTAGGAAACACAATGCTTTTATTGAAATGTTAATTGTCTTTAAAAAGAGAACACATTTCAAATGCTGAAAAATACAACAATTCTAAAACAGTAAATTTGCTAGAAAGTAAATAAACAAAAGGAAGACAATCTTCTAAGCCCGTTTGCGAAGGTCTTCTCTGAAACTATCGACCATTATCCTGCATAGCTTGATAAAATTGTCAACGTCCTTTGGGAGAGGGACATTACACTTTCTGCATCCTTTAAGCTTATGGGAATGTCTTCAATGAGGTTGTTGGACAAGAGCGCGAGCTTCTCATGCTTATCTTTGTAGTATTGATATTCCTGGTATAGGTTGGGAATTATCTTGTGGTTATCCCTTCCTGATTGGGCAATCTTCGTATACTGCTCTTCCCAGTACATCTTTTCATCTCTCAACTCCATATAGAGTCTTTGCTATATTAGGAAGTCCTTTCGGAGGCCCTCCATCTCGAGGCATACTTGCTCGTACTTATTAGTTTTATGGGCCAGATGTCTTTTTGCCATCAATTATACAAGGCGCTCTCTGACTTTTGACTCTTGGCTATCCCGAAATCTCGTAGTGAGGTATTTCAACTGTTCTTCTAGATCTAGAGATACTTGGGCCAAGCTTTGGATTTGAGCCCTTAACTCTTCCTCCAATACTTTCTTTTCTTGCACAGCTTTTTCGTACCATTTGTTCAACTTTCCGATTTTATTAGCATTATCTTCCAGCCTCTGATTATGGGAATCTAGATTAAAAGTAGCACTTAACAGCCCTTCGGTCGAATGTTTCCTTTTCAAACTTTCCTTTTCTAATGCTTCACGTTCTTTTTGGATCTGTTGGTCCTTCAATTTGAGTATGCACTGCATTTGTCTTTTCTCTTTGGTCAAGTTAAAGAGATTGAGCTCTAGATCTTCTTTCTCCCTCTGAGCTTGTTTCAGTGATTTTTTCAATTGATCTACATCAAAACGAAGTTTGATAATTTGCACCCTGTTTAGAACCATTGAGTATAAGGTTCTCTTGCTATTGCATTTTTCCTTTCCGCTTTTATTTTGTTACCCCTACTCTAAGCCTGGATGATTTTGTTGAGTAGCTCTCGGTCATTTCTATCCATGTCATAAATGATTAAGTGTTGAAGTTACTCGTCCAAAGGCTTTTCTTACAGAGGATACCCTAGTTGTCGTAGGGCCAGGGTAGGATTGTAATTGATGCAACCTTGTTACCCGATTAATGGGACATTAGGAAAATCCCCGCAACTATAGACAATATCATCGATATCTAACTTCCTGGAATACCACAACACAGAGCTAGCAGTGAGAGGCCTTAATTTCTGAGGCCATTCATACCTTGACAGATTCGGGATCAAGTAATCTTCCTTGTAAATGTGAGTCATGAACCATGAGTATATCAATGGAATACAACAATTTAGGGTATCTCTTTTCTTCTCGTACTGTGTATGAATGGCGTAGTAGAGATTAGCAAGCAAAGCTGGAGTGGGATCTGTATTAAAAGTCTTTGTACCCCAAAACACATTGATGGCTGTAGGGTCAATATAGTCTATAGTGCACGGAAATAGGACAACGCCAAATAAGAGCAGCCCCAGAAAGTTGACACAAGATTCCCATTCTTTGTTATTTTCCAAATCAAGAGCTTTATTTTCCATATAACACCTCTTAATTCCCCGCACTTCTCCGTCTTTCTTATAATTAAGAGCAAACTCATGATAAGGGATTCTTAAACCTTCGGCCAGTATTTTAATGTTGATGGTTTACCCAATGCCCGTATAAGCCTTCTCTTTGGAGAAGTTCATAATTCTATCCAATTCCTCTAAGGTCGGAGCTAACTTAAAATCTTAAAATTTGAAGCATCTCAGTGGAGGATCGTAAAATTGTACTTGAGAAAAAATAGTGTCCAACTGCACGTCGACTTTGGTTAAATCCAAAATATCCCCATAGCTATGAGTAAATGTTTTTATAGCCCTTTCAGATAATCTTTCCCTTATAACTTTGATTTGAGTCACATCTGGCTTGGCAACATTAATACGAACAAGTTGTTTTCCTTTAGCATTTATTTCCCGATACTCAAAAAAACCTTCACTCTTTTTTTATATATATATTTCTTTGTACCCTGTGAATAAGAAAAACAAAAGCAAATGATGTATGATGAACCTGTGAAATGTAAAGATGTATGAATGTATGAGTAAAAGGTTAAATGACAGGATTTAATAAACAACAACCCTTAGAAGGTAGGCTCTTAGCTTTGTTTTATGGATATTCTACCCTCCCCATAAGGTGATTTCCTAAAGGGTATCATGAATAACACTAGAGGGAAAGACACAAGGGCCTCCCTTAAGCGGAGTCTCTTTGTAGACTGAAACTTTCGTCTCTAGTTCCTGAAAGGTCTCATCATGAGATTTTAGTTTGAGGTTTACACAAAGAGCCATAGGCATCATTCCAAAGTCCTACTCCCCAAGAGGATGTCTCTTGATATGTATTTATTTTTTGGAATTCCACCGACTCTAGGCTAAGTCGTCACATAAACTCATAGGGATGATGTATTCCCTTGGCTAATAGAGGAGCCTTCTTTCTAAGGTTTATTTAAAAATATTTTGCAAAATTTTAGAATCCCACCTCAGATATAAACATAATAAATAATAAAACAAAATAAGCAATAGATAGATAAATAAATAAAGAAGAAAGAATAAAACCCAAAAAATAAGAAAACCCTAAAACCTAAATGAGAGGCTCCTAAACTTAGGGTTGAGTCCCCAGCAGAGTCGCCATCTGTTGCAACTGGTTTTAAATTATAGAGTCACCATCCTTAATTTTTACCCTAAGGAAGGGAATATAAAGGATAATCCTAAAAAGTTAGAGATTCTAGGTTGTTAACTCGGTTCTAGACGAGGGGAAGATGTTAGACACCCTTCATCAACCTTGTTCACAAGGATACTAGGTTTAGAAGTGCAATTTTAAGATAAAGGGTTTTTATATTTTATTAGGGGAATTCGCCACGATTTTAGTCGTATGCCTATGTATCCTCTTATAAGGAATGAGATTCCCAATTCGTAGTTCGCAGTGGGTTTGTGTTTTTTATGGATTTCGAAATATATTTTGAATTTCCGGAATACGTAGTCTAAGGGTTTGAATAGCGGAGTTTGTTAGACCAAGTATGCAGTTAATTTAAATATATTTCTATTCCTTTTCGAAAATTAATTGTTCGAATTAATTTAATTTGCGAAAAAAATATTGGTTTTGGTTGAATATTCTTTAGACGTAGAGCGAGGGAGTCTGATATAGTATCCTCATCACGTGGTATGATATTGGCCACGTGTCGCTTGCGGATATAATAATTCGGTGAATCACGCGGGTTTTAATATTTTGATATAAAATATTAAATTGAATTATATGGCGAGAAATGTTTTTTTATACATGGTTAAAGGATATGATTTAAATGTAAATAAATATTGTATTTTAAATGAGTTTAAAAAATAACTAATTAGTTACAATGACAAATACTAAGTAATAAATAAATATATAAATGAATTTATAATAGAAAATAATAAATAAAATAATTTCGCTGGGGGGTGCAAATTATTATAAGTTAGAAAAATAAGGGGGGTGTTTATATGAGGGGGCCTGAATTCAGATTTTTGAATTCAGGCCCAATAACGAAGAGGGGTTTAAAGCTGCACATGTTTAGTGAAGAAGATTAAAGGGGGTCTGGATAAAAATTGGGCCTTGGCCCAAACGGCCAACTCTTATATCATCTAGATCAAGTGTGGGGGAACACACAAATATGTCATGGGAAGACGTTCTCTAGGATGTTGGATTACAATCAGACGATCGAGAATTGAGGAGTACGATTACTATGGTGGGCTTATACGCACTGGAACAAAGGACATAAAATATTTTTGTTTTATCAAAAACACAAATCCACCACTTGTTCTTTTCTTCCTCTTTCTCCGTCCTCGAGCCTTCTTCTCTCTCTCTCTCACCCCTTTACAACACAAACCTTAACCCCAAATAGAACAAACTCGGCGGCGCTACTGTTGCACCCCAAAATTTACCCTCTTGATTTAGGCTTATGTTTCATCATGAATATCATATTGCATTGCATCCATACATTGTGATGGGATCAAAGTACTTTGGTTATCAAGTTTTCCTCAAGCTTTGAAGGTTGATTGCATTGGCAAGTTTCTCAAGTAGAATCTTATCATCTAAACCTCTGGATATTTCAAGCTCAAAAGTTATTGCATATCTCAAGGTATTCTATCCATCTCTTAGGATCATCAGAGGATTGAAGTTTATGTTTGATTATAAGAAGGAATCACTCCTTTGATTCATCAGTCAAATTAGGGTTTTGCTTGATCAAGGCTATTGATCAATGTACAAGTCTTGATTTGGAAGCTACAACATCTCATTGGCATTTGAAAAAGACTTTGTACAAGAAATTGGCCAAGATGTCCAGAGGATTTGAAGTTTTGAAGATGATTCATCAGTCTCCTAAGGTATTGACCAAAACTAGGGTTTGGGATTTCATCAAGATTTCTTGAGAATTTTGAAGTGAAGCTTTGTACATGGCCTCTATATGTTTGAAATATCATATGTTTGAAGTTTTGATCATCAATTTTGAAGGGAAGTGGATCAATTGATTCAGAGGGGCAAAATGGTCATTTTGGTCAAATTCAGTCAAAGTCAAGGTTGACCAAGTGAACTTTTGGCCAACCATAAATTCAAGGATGTACTTTTCATATTTTAAGTACATTTTGATCATTGGATCAAAGATATTGAGGTTTGGGTGGAAACATGTTCATGAAGAAACCCTAAAAGTTTCTAATTTTGGAAATTAAGGACTTAATTTCAAAAATTCACATTTTATTCACCTTTGATCAAAAAAATGCAAATGAGGTATGCTTGGAAAGATAAGAGGATGATCTTTCATTTCCTTTTGGTCTCATGTCCAAATTGGCAAGGAATCAAGAATTATGGTCTTTGGAAGTCACAAAATTATAGGTCATTTTCCAAAATTAGTGAATTTCAAGCTCAAATTTGAGAAACTTAATGGATTTAATTTCAAAAACTCAAAACTAAGAGATTGTATATCTTTTCAATAACTTTCCAAATTTTATTCATTTATGTCAAAATTCAAAAATATGAGCAAGTTATGGACTTTGGAATTTTGAGGCATTTTATTGAATTTTGACAAATATGCAAAATGGCCATTTCTTGCAAACTCAAGTTTTAGTCATTCCTTTTGCTTCTAATCAAACCCATTGGTAATTTGTGACATGTTGAGGCCCATTACACTCATCATTTCATGCCCATATGCTTCATGAACTTGCTTGGATGAAAAAAATACAAAACATGCTAAATTTTGCAAAATCACCAACACTTCTTCATTTCAAACAATCATGAGCTGTAACTTTAGGCATGTAATTCTAACTTCATTTGGCTCACAAAATGCACAAAAGGCAAGCAAATGCACGACGGAAATGCAGATTCCATGTGCATCTTCATTTTTGGCCAAAACTTCCAAACTTATCCTCCATCAGTTTTGAGTGCCAAATACCACTTCTATCCTCTTACCCTCGTGCTATATAACAAGAATCAGGGCTCATTTATGAAGGAGGAGGCTCATAACCGCTACATTGCAAATCTAGACATCTTGGAAGCATCTCTACAAATTGCTTCGAATCTCTCTTCTCCTTGGACCATTCTTCAAAATTCTTGGTGATTCAACTTCAGTGAAGTAAGGAGATCAAGCCTACACCATTGGATTGCTTCTGGAGTGAAGGAATTGTGTTTCCAGATTTCACATCCATGTGAGTTTCTTGAACTTTGATTGATGTGTTTCAGCTTGAATTGAGAATGCAAATCATGTTCATTGAGTTGCTAGCTGGCCAATCATTATGACTTTGATGTTTACAGTGAGTTTTTCCAGTTTTTGAGACTTTATTTCTTGATCTATGCTTGATCTTTGAGTTTGATTCAAATTGCATCATGTAATATGATATGCTAGCTTTAATTTGCACTTGATTTCATGCATTTTGGTTAAGAAACGAGCATGATTGGTGGATTGAACATAGACTCATGAACTGTGGTATTGCACGCGTTTTGCCCTATGCTGGAGGTTGAAGATGAAGTGAGGTGGAGCGCTGTGATTGGCCTCTTTCAAATGATCATGCATTTTTCATATATATTTTTTAATTGAATTTCTGATTTTTGTTTGTTGATCAAAACAATTTAAAAAATTCTGAAAAAATTCTCACAAGTTCAAAATAATTTCTACTATCTTGTGAAATTTTATTGGAATTTTTAAAAACGTTTTGATTGGTTTAAAAATTATTGAATTTAAATAATTGTTTGTTTAGGGATTATTTTTGTTTTAATACTTCTCTGACCTAAAAAATTTCACAAAAAATATTTTGAGCTCATAAAATAATGTAGAATTTGATTCTGAATTTTTTTTAGCATTTTTCAATTTTTGTTTATGAATTTAATTTGAGAAGTTTATTTTGAATTTTTGCTTTATAATTTTTATTTTAATACTTCCATTAATTCAAAAATCCTCAAAAAATTCATGCAAGCTTGTTTTTAATCATAGAATCTAAATATATTCTTATTTTAACCTTTTTGTGACTTTTGGCTAGGGTTTGCATTTTTTACCTTAAATAATAGTTTAATTGTTAATTTTTTGTTTAATTTTTATTTTAATATTTCCTTTAACCCAAAAATTCCAAAAAAAATCAGAGATGTGTTTTTTTAGTTCTAATATTTGAATATAATTTTGGTTGGACATTTTTCTGACTTTTGTTTAGAATTTTATTTTGAGATGTGATTATTGGATTAATTGTTTGGATTTAATTTTATTTTTTGGCTTTTCTTTAAATCAAAAAATGTAAAAAAAATATTTTTTATGACATTTAGGGTTTCTTTGTGATTTGTATGATTTTGTTTTGAATTGTTTGAATTTTGATCTTACTTAATCAATATTTAAGATTAAAAGTCAAAAATTAGGGTTTTGTTGCTTATGGTGCAAGTTTCATTTTCAAAACCATTATGCCCTGGATTTTCAATAGAATTCAAGTCTTGATTATGGTTCATGAATGTGTTGAGGATCTGAAAACCATTCTTCTTGAATTATTTGACTTGGTTTGACATTTTTCCACAAATTATTTTGAAAACTTGTCTAGTTTGGTAGTTTTGCCAACTAGTCTTGAGCTTTGGGCCTCATTTGATGCCCTCCTCAATCATTCATAAACTTAAGGCTTGCTTTATGACTTCTACACACTTCAAAGGTGCTAACAAGTTTTTGGTTTGATTTATTGATCCTTGTTTCTATTTTTGATGTATTTTTGAAGTGAAGGTACCCAAATAATGTTGCATGCCTTGTTGCAATTTGTTTGATGGCCAATGAACTTGAGTGAGGCCTATAATTGGGCACCTAATAATCATGTTGATTCTTATTATCCATAATAACTCAAGTCATTTCACTTAATGCCCCATGTTTGAATGCTTGAACCTTTTGATGCATTATGTGGAATTTATCTTCTATTGTGCCTATGAGCCGTGGTTGAATTAATTGTGCATGATTGAATTATGGTTGCTACTGAACTTCATGGTATTTGATGGTATTCTTTTCAAGCTACCATGATCCTTGATTGATATTCAATTGTCAATTTAATATGGTGATAGAAAGGAGCAACATTCCTCTGATTCTTTTGACCTAATTGTGCACATGCCTGCTTCTTTTCTGTCTACCATACCTAACGCTTTGATGATTGTTATCATGTTTTCCTAACTTCAACATGTTTCATCCATCCCTTATTTGAATCATCATTCTATTTATGGTAATACTAACTGGGTTGTTGAATGTGCGAGGTACTTTGAGAAAAGCTTCCCAGTTTTGACTTGGGGCTTTTGTGTTTCACTTTATATGTGGAACACAATTTATTATATTGGAACTACTCTTGTGTTTGGCATGTTTGATGGTTTATGAAGGATAAGTATACATGAGATTGTGAATGCTATACATTTCCCATGGGATTTGTTCATATATTATAATCTCATTACTTACATCCTGATGGCGTAATTTCTGACTTGATTTGTCTACTGATGCCAGCTTGCTTGAAGTTCTCTGGGTTTCTTTTATTCTTGCTCAGTTGCTACGGATAGTTATCCGTTTGGTATTGCACTATTTCCTTTCTTCCATTTTCATTTTGCATATTTCTCTAATTTCATGATGGGACCTCTGTTGCTGATATATGTTAGAAGGCCCTCTGGTTCTTGTCTGATACATGTGTTGTGTTTGCTTTTGATCGATGAGTCACTCAATTTATAAATTGAGATCACGACTTCGCTCTCAGTGCATGTTCCCTATAGGATGTTTATTTGATTTTCTTCTTTAATTATTGATCGATGAGTCACTCAATTTAGAAATTGAGATCACGACTTCGCTCTCAGTGCATGTTCCCTATAGAATGTTTATTTGTTTTTCTTCTTTAATTGTTGATCGATGAGTCACTCAATTTAGAAATTGAGATCACGACTTCGCTCTCATTGCATGTTCCCTATAGGATAGTTTTGTTAAGCCTCATTTGACATGTTAATTAAGGTATGGTTTTCTTTTATCCTCAACCTTAGGACCAATCATTGTATGATAACACTAGGGATAGTGCTAGGCTAGTCTCCCCTAGTTGTTTTCTTTTTTCCTTTGCATTTTGCATCTTAAAACAAAATTGTTTTCTTGGAAAATCATAAAACACCTCTAATAAACTCAAACCCTTCTTCAAGGTAAAATATACAAACCAATCTTAATTTGTCTGTATGCATCTTGGCTTTACCTTGTTACCTTTTAGCCGATGTTTCGCCATTGCACATTTGTTTGAAGCCGATGTTTCTCCATCGCACATTTTTTTTATCCTACTTTGATTCTCAATATCATTGTTAGGTGTGATGTTTCATCATCCGATTGATTGATGTTTTGTCATCTCTGCCATGATATTGTGCTATCTTTTAGCCGATGTTTCGCCATCCCACATTTGTTTGAAGCCGATGTTTCACCATCGCACATGTTTGTTATCCTACTTTGATTCCCAATATCATTGTTAGGTGTGTTGTCTTGTCATCTGTTTTATCGATGTTTCGCCATCTTTGCCATGATACCTTGTTATCTCTTAGCCGATGTTTCGCCGTTGCACATTTGTTTGAAGCCGATGTTTCGCCATCGCATCTATTTGTTATCCTACTTTGATTCTCAATATCATTGCTAGGTGTGATGTTTTGTCATCCGTTTTATCATTTGATGTTTCGCCATCTTTGACATGTTACCTTGTTATTAGTTAGTCGATGTTTGACCATCTCATTTGTCTGTTGTTTCAATCGATGTTTTGCAATCTTGACTATTTTTTATTGCCTTAACTAAAAAACACAAACCAACCAAAACATGTAAGCCTAACTACGGCTGCTCTGATTCCTTAAAAGGGATATGTAGGCATTGGGGTAGGGCCCGATCGAGCACAACTTTTATTTTCCCTACATTGTTTTCTTTTTCTTTCGCATGCATTCCCTTTTTAGCTTTAAGCCATAGACATAGGACTTGACCACACCCATTAGATTAGACAACAAGAGTGGATACCGTAGAGTATTACGGGCGCGTGGGGTGCTAACACCTTCCCCTCGCGTAACAGACTCCCTTACCCAATCTCTCGGTCGAAAGACCGTGATTTCTCCCTTTTCAGGTTTCCTCGAGGTTTACCTTTCCCTTTCAGAGGGATAAAAGACGTTCGGTGGCGGCTTCATTGATGTTTCATTACATCCAGATGATGGGTTTCGGCTGGATGGTTTCAGCTGGAGACTTCACTGGGGACATATTGACCTTTTGCGTCCATCCCGGAGTCGATCCTAGCTCTTGTTTGTTTTCTTTTTGGCTGTTTATTTTATCGCTTTGCATATGTATCTGTTTGCATTGCATCCTACGTGCACTTTACTTTCTGCATACTGGATTTGGCTGGACTGTTTGGATTCCGGATTTCTTGGTGGGTGGGTTGTTCCATGAGGTAAAAGGCCTCATACCCAAGCTATGAGTTAATTCCATTGGAACTAGGAATATAGTGGCCATGGCAGCTATGAGGCGGATGCTTTGTAGATCTGACCATGAGACCCATGACTTTGGAGGTAGTTCGGATAGGTGTTATTGTATGATTATACCGACATTCGAGCTCTCGTACTCTGATTTGGCTTTTAACCTTACCTTGACCTAGACTACACTCGTGAGAGGGGCGGGAAAGCTTTTCTTACAGCTACAGGTACTGTTGGTGGCTTTGTGTTACGAAGGTGACTCAGGTTCCCATGATAGTTTTGAAGCTTTGGGATTTTTCTTGTGATCTTGAGTGGTGTTGTTCTGTAATGGTCCAGCTATGATCCAGTGTGAACTTTGATCCTGTCATGTTGCATCATAGAATATTTATTTCAAAAAAAATGATGTAAAAAAAATAACTAGCATGTGGATGTCATCTTCCAGGGACATTCAAGAGTCTTCTTTCCATCAGAAATGGCTGGCCTCCCGTCAGATGAGTTTGATTCAGTTCGTGTTAAAGAGCCCACCAGGCATACATTCGCTTATCAGATTCCTACTATTGATGTGTCCAATTTGAAGAGGTTGAGTTCTTATTTGAAGGGTGATGTTCTGAATAATTTCAACAAAAATTATGGCAATTTATTACTAATCCTTAACACTCCAGATGATCCAATGGCTTTGATCACCCTCTTCCAGTTCTATGACAAGGAATTACGGTGTTTTACTTTTCAAGATTATCAAATGGTTCCCACACTAGAAGAGTACGCGTACCTACTTAATATCAAGTTGTCCGATGAAGTTCCTTTTGTCCAAGTGCAGGAGAATTCAAAGTTCGAAGTTATTGATGAAACTCTTCATTTGAGTTGGAAAGAAGTGAAAGACAATTGGAAATCAAGCAAGGATACTACAGGGTTTTATTTGGATTTCTTAGTGAAGAAAACTGAAGACTGGGGGAAGAAAGGGAATTGGAACAACTTCAGCATTCTGTTTGCTCTCATGATATATGGGATCATCCTCTTCCCTCACAAGAGAAATTTTATGGATTTGGCGGCTATTTGTGTCTTTAGAAACAGGAACCCGGTACCGACACTCTTGGCGGATACTCTTTACACCATTCATTCCAAGAATGGAAAAGGAGGTAATGTAAGTTTATGTCATTCAATGTTGTATCAATGGTTTAAGTTGTATCTACCAGTAAGTGGCCCTTTCATGGATACCAGACATTCTATTCGATGGTCATCAAGGCTTGTCAACCTTACTTCATTTGATATATGGTTGAATTATGACATGGGGGAAGTACGAAGTATTATCACTAGGTGCGGAGATTTCCCTAATGTTCCCCTCATAGGAACTAAGGGGTGTATCAACTATAACCCGGTGCTTGCTTATCGTCAATTGGGATATGCAATGGATGGACCGCCAAAGGTTGAGGAGGTGTCTGAATCAGTGTATTTTGTTGGAGGAAGTGATCCAGTGATGTTGAAAAGAGTGACAAGTGCTTGGAAGAGAATTCAAAGGAAGGATAGAACTACTTTGGGAAAAAAGGTTCCTATTGCTAGAGTTCCTTACCTGGAGTGGATTAGAGCCAGGGTTAAGATTTTGCGGTTACCATTTGCGAGGTCGGCTCCAATATGTGAGAAACCTCCTGCTGTTCTGATTAACGCAGTGCCTACCGAGGTGTTCACCCAGGTTCATGTTGAGAACATTCAACTTCGTGCAAAGGACCGTGAGGCAGGGATGAAACTTTATTGGGTAGATCAAGAAAGGGACGACTTAGCTCGCAAACTAAAAGAAGCTCAAGGGGAAACTTCTGATACAACCAGTTTTAGAAAGAGATCTCATGCTGAAATGGAAAAAGAGGCGAGTAAGACCCAGCAAGAGTGTCAGAAGCTTCATGCATCTGAGAATAGTTACAAGAAGAAGATTCAGAACTTGGAGAAACAGATCAAAGACAAAGATGCTCAGCTTAAGAAGGAAGTAGCCCAGAGGCGTGTCGCAGAGGGTCAGTTTCAAGAAAGTAAAGTAGTCGCATCACAACTTTTAAAGGATAAATCCAGGCTTGAAGAGTATTGTCAACACCTTGAAGCATGTCTTGTTCCGGAGATTTAGTTTTTGTTACTTACCTTTGGTGTATTTGGTCACCCCCAGGATTGTTGGAAGGGACCATTTGTTTGTTTTTATTATTCAGTTTTTGTTAAGTTTACTTTGAAACATGTATTTTGTTGTTTATCACTACGCTCTTAAATGTCCGAAGTCACTTGAACACCGTTTCTTTTGTTTGTAAATAATTGAAATGTCTGTCTTATTGTCCTTTTTTTTCCTTTGATTGTACGTTTGATCTTTGGTTGCACGTTGTGACTGATGCATAAAAGGACTCTTGAATACCTGGAAATGACAAACATATCATGCACATCATGCATTTCATAACATTACTGGTTATCTCAAGATAATATTCTTATTATTCTACTTTTCTTATTAAGAATTCAAGACGAGTACTCATCGGTATTCCACCAGAAACAATTTGCCAAGACAGATGGAACAAGTTCAAGCTGAACTCGCTGAAATAAGGGCCCATATGGCTACTCAGATAACCCAGTTCAAGGAGGTCATTACCAACGTGAATCGCCGACAGGAGGAACTAGCTGCCATTAACAACAACCAGCATCACTATCCAGGGGATGGTGGAAATCAAGGGCTCTATCAGGACATTTCTGTAGGATTGAGGGATGTGCAAGATCAACCTGCTGGAAATTTTCACGGGATGCCTGCAAACCCTTTTGTGCGCAACGTAGGACAGTTTCCCCCATCTCTAGGACCTCGTCTTGTGGGGAACAAAAGAGATAATCAGGGCGGTGTAAGGAACTATCAGGATCAGGAGTATGACTTTGACCAGGATGAAGATTAGTTTTCTGTTCGGCATTCAGAGCCGGAGGTTCAGATTGAAGATAGGAAGTATTGGTTGTTGGAAGAACGTTTGAAGGATGTGGAAGGGCAAGGAGTCCCATGTATGGATGCTAATGATCTCGGGTTGGTGTCTTGGGTGAAAGTTCCTCCAAAGTTCAAGCCTCCTACATTTGAAAAGTACAACGGAACGACATGCCCTGTTACTCATGCAACTGCTTATTTCCGAAAGATGTCGGTACATACCGAGGATTAGGGGCTTTTGATTCACTTTTTCCAGGATAGCCTATCTGGGGCATCCCTGGAGTGCTACATGAAGTTGGAGAAAACCCACATTCGTTGTTGGAATGATATTGCTCGGGATTTTGTCAAACATTATCAGTACAATATGGATATGGTGCCTAATCGCACTCAGTTACAAAATTTGTCACAGGGACCAAGAGAATCTTTCAAGGAATACGCTCAGAAGTGGTGTGAGTTGGGTGCGAGGGTTCAACCTCCACTTATGGAGAGAGAACTCATTGATATGATTATGAGCACTATACAAGGGCCATTCTATGAGCACATGATAGGAAGTACTTCAGAAGGATTTGCAGACTTGGTTATGGCTAGTGTAAGGATTGAGATAGGTTTGAAATTGGGGAAAATCCAGATTGGAGGTTCTAGTGGCTCATCAGGGGGCAGTAAGAAACCATTCAACACTTACCCTAAGAAAAAGGAAGGTGACGCAAGTGCTATTTACTCCCATAGAGGAAGGAGAGAGGATCGTCAGCACCAACAAATCAATGATGTTTCCATTCTTGTTAATGCTCCTCCACAGCAGAGACCAAATACAGTGCCTCAACAACAAAGACAGCAAGATGCTCCCCGTCAGTATAATAATCAACAGCAGAGACAACCTAGAAAATTCGATCCCTTGCCAGTATCTCTTACTGAAGCACTCCACCATTTGCTTGATTTGAAGTTTATTGGTTTGAGAAATATGCCACCACCACCCGCAAGACTTCCTCCTAACTATGATGCTAACGCAATATGTGAATTCCATTCAGGCGGAGTTGGTCATTCTACTGACAATTGTTTTGCGTTGAAGTGCAAGGTACAAGACTTGTTGGATGCTAAGGCAATTGAGTTTACTCCAGTGACTGGTCCGAATGTTACTCATAATCCAATGCCTAGGTACGGAGGGGGTGTTGTTAATATGATTGATGATAATGGTGAAGTGTTAAATTTGATCATGAATGTGGAACAAGTAAATACTTCGTTGTGCTATGTTAAGAGGTATTTGCTTGACAATTCTATTTTCCCGGGTTGTACTTCAGAGTGTGCCAAGTGTTGAGAACAACCGAAGGGATGTGATGATTTAAAAGCAGGTATCCAGTTGTTGATAAAGGAGGGTTTCCGGCAGTTTGATAGAAAACCGAGCTACCGTAAGGTTACCGAAGAAGATGTTGCTGTGGTATCTATTCCTTACACCCCTGTGCGCATTCCTGCCCCATCTAGGGCACCTCCTTTGATGATTACGGTACCTGGTCCCATGCCGTATACCAGTGAGAAGGCCATCCCATGGCATTACAGTGCCAATGTTTATTACCATGGGGTGAAGCAGGAAGTAAGTGCTCGTTTGTCTGAAGAAGAACATGCTGAAGATAATGAAGAGGAAGTTCATAACTTTTCTGGTGTGGGTCGAATGACTATAAGCGGGAGAGTATTTGGTCCTTCCAATGTGCAAGATGTGACAGATGCTTCTGCAAGAGAAAAAGGAAAACAGCAGGCGATAATTGGTAATCCAAGGGTTACGCCAGCCAATGTGACTCAACCAATTTCGATACCAGAAGCTTCTTCAGTTCTCGATGAGGTTGAAAAGTTAATGTGAATTATCAGAAAGAGTGCTTATAGCATAATTGAACATCTGAGCCATACTCCTTCCAAGATGTCTATCTTATCTCTGTTGATTTATTCAGAACCTCACAGAAATGATTTGATAAAGTTGTTAAAGAATGCGTTTGTGCCACAGGAGATAACAGTCAATCAGTTTGAGAATGTTTGTGCTAACATATCCGCCGGGAACGGTCTGGGCCTCACAGATTTTGATCTTCCTCCGGAGGGGCCAGACCATAACAAAGCGTTTCATATTTCAATGGAGTGCAGGGGTAATACCTTATTCCAGGTTTTGGTGGATACAGGATCGTCTTTGAATGTATTGCCCAAGTCAGCATTGATGAAGATTGATTATTCTGGACTGGAGCTGTGCCCTAGTGATTTGATGGTGAAGGCATTTGATGGTTCTCGAAAGTTAGTGTTTGGGGAGGTGGAGTTACCAATCAAGGTTGGTCCGTGCACCTTCACGGCTACTTTTTTTGTGATGGATATACAGCCAATGTATTATTGTTTGTTGGGGTGGTCGTTGATTCATAGAGCAGGGGCAGTCACTTGTACTCTTCATTAGAAACTCAACTATCCTGCAGAGGGAATAGTGATAAATGTGTGTGGCGAGGAAGAGTACATCGTGAGTCATTTGACATCATTCCGCTATGTTGAAGTTTAAGGCGAGATACATGAGACTCCATTTCAGGCGTTCGAGACAGTTCATGCTGTTAATTTTCCTCCTCCAGAGTAGAAAAGGAAACCTGAAATTGTTATGTCTTCTCTCAAGGATGCGAGAGTTATGGTGGAAGGTGGTAACCCTGAAGGTTGGGGTTAGATGCTGGACGTTACTCCCAAATTTGATAAATTTGGTCTTGGTTTTAGCCCAGGTCAGTAGATTTCAACTCCCAGAGCATCTAGTTTATCTACTCCTGTGAAGTTTTCTCGTCCTTGTGCTACTCAAGAAGCACACGTCAATGCAGTTGGCGATGATAGGGATGATGGCTACAATATCAAGGATTGGGTTTGTCCGAGTATTCCAGGCCAGACACTCAACAATTGGACTTCTGTGGATGTTATCGAAGTTTCAAGCCCTGGGGAGTAATTTTCTTGTTTCTTTTATTATCATATCATAATTCCTACGCTCTGCCCAAGGCGTAGTGGATCATTTGTGTAGGACCACCATGTTTAATTTCAAGCTTATCATGAAATAAAGGATGTTTTTGCATTCAAAATTTTGCTTCATTTCTTTCTTTATTTGAAATGGAAATGTTTCTCTTTTCACACACTGCCACTAAAAAATGCCAAAAATGTCATTCATGCAGATGCACTTCCACCACCGATCACATTGATAACGATTCTGCTACGGCTCATTATGACTTTGATACTCCTATTTATCAAGCCGAAGAAGAAGTGTATGAGGATTGTGACCTTCCTGAGGAATTAGCAAGATTGTTAAAACAAGAGGAGAAGGTTATCCAGCCGAATCAGGATTCAATTGAGGTAGTGAATATTGGCACAGAAGAGGTAAGAAGAGAAGTCAAGATAGGGGCCGATCTCGAAGAAAGTATAAAGGTCAGATTGATTGAGCTACTCCGTGAGTATTCTGATATCTTCGCTTGGTCTTATGAGGATATTCCGGGGTTGGATACAGACATAGTGGTGCATCGGCTACCGCTCAAAGAAGGTTGTTTTCCTGTCAAGCAAAAGCTCCAAAGAACTCATCCTGAGATGTCCAAGAAGATCAAAGAGGAGGTCCAAAAGCAGTTAGACGCGAATTTCTTAAAGGTCATCAATTATCTGCCATGGATTGCAAATATTGTGCATGTTCCCAAGAAGGATGGTAAAGTCAGGATGTGCGTGGATTATAGGGATTTGAACAGGGTCAGTCCTAAAGATGATTTCCCTCTTCCGCATATTGATGTGTTGGTTGATAATACTACTCATTCCAAAGTGTTCTCGTTCATGGATGTCTTTTCGGGTTACAATCAAATTAAGATGGCTCTGGAGGATATGGAAAAGACAACATTCATCACGCATTGGGGAACTTTCTGCTATAAAGTGATGCTGTTCGGTTTGAAAAATGTCGGGGCAACATATCAGCGTGCCATGGTCACTCTCTTTCATGATTTGATTCACAAAGAGATTGAGGTATATGTGGACGATATGATTGCTAAGTCTGACACGGAAGAGGAACATTTTGTTCATCTGGAAAAGTTGTTCGAGAGACTGAGGCAGTTCTTATTGAGGTTGAATCTGAATAAGTGCACCTTCGGGGTGAGGTCCGGCAAGCTGTTGGGTTTTATAGTGAGTGAAAAAGGTATCGAGGTGGACCCGGCCAAGGTAAAAGCGATACAGGAAATACCCGAGCCAAGGACAGAGATGGAAGTATGTTGTTTCTTTGGAAGGTTAAACAACATTTCTAGATTTATTTCTCATCTCACAGCCACCTGTGAACCTTTGTTCAAGTTGTTAAAGAAGAGTCAGACAGTGAAATGGAATGAAGATTGTCAGAAGGCCTTTGACAAGATAAAGGAGTATTTGCAGGAACCTCCGATACTCATGCCGCCAATGGAAGGAAGACCACTAATCATATATCTAACTGTGTTGGAGAGCTCAATGGGTTGTGTCCTCGGTCAGCATGACGAGACAGGGAAGAAAGAGAAGGCTATTTACTACTTGAGTAAGAAGTTTAAAGAATGCGAGTTGAGGTACTCATTGCAGGAAAAGACTTGTTGTGCGCTTTCCTGGGCCACCAAATGTTTGAGGCAATAAATGTTAACTCACACCACCTACTTGATATCCAAAATGGATCCAATCAAGTACATCTTCGAGAAGCCAGCTCTTACAGGCAGGGTAGCATGTTGGCAGATGATACTCACCGAATATGATATCCAATACACTACTCAAAAAACAATTAAGGGTAGTGTACTGGCCAACCATATTGCTCATCAGCCCATGGACGATTATGAATCGATGAAGTTTGATTTTCCAGATGAGGAAATTGTGTATTCGGGATTGTAATATGCCAGACCCAGACGAAGGACCCGAGCTGGGATCATGTTGGACGCTTGTTTTTTATGGTGCCTCTAATGCCATGGGCAACGGTGTCGGAGCTATTATCACTTCTCCTGAGGGATACCACATTCCTTTCACGGCTCGTATTTGTTTCGATTTCACTAACAACATGGCCGAATATAAGGCTTGCATTTATGGCATTAAAGCGGCGATAGACCGGTGCATCAAATTTTTGAAAGTTTACGGGGATTCCAATCTTGTTATCAGCCAAATTAATGGAGATTGGGAGACTCGCCATCGGAACCTAATTCCCTATCGTGAGCATGTTATGAAGCTGATTCCGTACTTTGAAGAGATCACGTTTGAGCACATTCCCAGAGAAGGAAAAAATCTAGCTGATGCACTGGCAACTTTGTCCTTCATGTTCAAGGTTAAATGGGCTAATGAGGCACCTTCCATTACTATCAGAAGTTTGAGTGAGCCAGTTTCTGTTTTGAGGCCAATTTAGAACCAAATGGTAACCCTTGGTTTTATGATGTTAAACAATATCTTGAAACATAAGAGTAACCTGAAGAGGCATCCGTCACAGATAAGAAGTTCTTGAGAAGATTTTCAGCCAAGTTCTTTCTCAGTGGTGGTGTGTTGTATAGAAGGCATAAAGTACTCTTTCAAGGGAGAGTTCCTCAGGATGGTTGACAAATTTTGAGGGACACGATGCATGATGTTGAGACATCTTTGAAGATTTTTTAGCAAAGAGATGAAGAATGACAAGGGTTGTTTTTCTTTAAAGGAGAATGAAATGTTTGTGAAAGTAGAAGGATGTGATTTCATAGCGTGTGGGAAAAACATTAAGACAATCTTGAAATGATTGCTTTCGAAATTTAATTTGTTGGAAGCATAAATAATATAATATCACTTTAATGATATTCCCATACGCCCTTAATTGCTACAAACCCTCATATAAGAAAACCCTAATTTTCCTCTTAAGTTCTCAAACTGATTAGCATCCAAAGCCTTAGTGAAAATGTCAGCCAGTTGCAATTCAGTGGCTACATGTTCTAAGGCAACAGTCTTTTCTTTAACAAGCTCTCTTATGAAGTGATGACTGATATCAATGTGTTTGGTCCTGTTGTGTTGAATAGGATTTTTTGATATATTTATGGTACTTAGATTGTTACATAATAATGTCATGACATCTTTTTTGACATTCTATTATGTTAACATTTGTTTCATCCAAATCAATTGAGAACAATTGCTTCCTACAATAATATACTCAGCCTCTGCAGTGGATAGAGACACACAATTTGCTTCTTACTGAACTAAGATATGAGATTATCTTCCAGAAATAAGCATCCTCTTGATTTACTTTTTCTATCATCAGCACTTCCTGCCCAATCAGCATCACAATAACCAATTAAGGCAGAACTAGATCCATGAGAGTATAGCATACCATAGTCACTTGTCCCATTCACATATTTAAGAATTATCTTCACATGGTTGGCATGGCTAACTTTAGGACCAGCTTGATATCTAGCACACACCCCTACAACAAAGGAAATGTCAGGTATGCTAGCTGTGAGATATAGAAGACTACCTATCATACTTCTGTAAAGACTTTGATCCATACTTACTCCTTTTTCATCTTTAGACAACTTCAGATGTGTGGGAGCAGTAGTTCTTTTGTGACTGGAATTTTCCATCCCCAATTTCTTTACTATATTCTTAGCATACTTTCTCTGAGTTGAAAATATGGAATCTTCCTTTTGTTTAACTTGCAGACCAAGAAAGTAGGTTAATTCACCAACAAGGCTCATCTCAAATTTTGACTGCATTTGCTTGACAAAATGTTGAACCATCTCATTTGACATCCCACCAAATACAATATCATCAACATAAATTTGTGCAATCATGATCTTCCCTTCTTCTTCCTTGACAAAAAGAGTTTTGTCTATGCCACCTTTCCTATATCCATTCTCACCAAGAAATTTCGTCAATATCTCATACCAAGCTCTTGGAGCATGCTTTAATCCATACAGAGCTTTCTTTAGTTTGTACACATGTTTAGGAAAACTTGGATCAACAAATCCCTTAGGTTGTTCCACACAAACTTCTTCATTCATATAGCCATTCAAGAAGGCACTCTTTACATCCATTCGAAACAATTTAAATTTCACTATGCATGCAACTCCCAAGAGTAGTCTGATTGATTTAAGTCTGGCCACAGGGGCAAAGGTTTCCTCAAAGTCAACTCCTTAAATTTGAGTGTATCCTTGTGCAACTAACCTTTCCTTATTTCTAGTGACCACCCCTTTTTCATCAGATTTATTCTTGTACACCCATTTAGTGCAAATCACATTTGTCCCTTCAGGTCTTGGAACTAGATCCCAAACTTCATTTCTACTGAATTATTCTAGCTCTTCTTGCATAGCATTAATCTAGAACTCATCAGTTAGGGCCTATTTGACATTCTTAGGCTCAATTTTTGACACAAAGCAAGAGTTTGATATCCCTTCTCTTGATTTGGTTGTAACTCCTTTATTTAGATCTCCTATGATAAGATCCTTGGGTTGATCTTTCTGAGTTCTAATTGAAGTCCCTTGATTGAGATGACTGGGCTTGGGGTCTTCTTGAGGGAGATTAGAATCAATACTTCTGTCATTGGATTCTGTTGGAATATCATATAAAGATTTTCCAACATCTTCTAAGACACCTTATTCATAATTCCATCCTTTATCATCAATAATAACATTTATGGATTCCATCATAACCTTTATTATAGAGTTAAAGACTCTGTAAGCTCTTCTATTTATAGAGTAATCTAGGAATATTCCTTCATCACTCTTGGGATCCATCTTTCTACTTTGTTCATGATCAGCTAAGATGTAACATTTACTTCCAAAAACATGAAAGTATTTGACATTTGGTTTTCTTCCCCTCTATATTTCATACAAGGTTGCTGAAGTGCCTTTCCTTAGAGTGACTTTGTTATAGATATAGCACGCAGTATTCATAGTTTAAGCCCAAAAGTGGTAGGGTAACTTCTTAGCATGAATCATAGCTCTAGAAGATTCATGAAGGGTTCTGTTTTTACGTTCCACAATCCCATTTTTTTGAGGAGTAATGGGAGAAGAGAATTCATGACTGATTCCTTCAGAAGAGAAAAATTCAGCAAATTTATTATTCTCAAATTCCTTTCCATGATCACTTCTGATTCTGATGACATGACTACATTTTCCCCTTTGAAGTTTTTGACAGAGATCTTTAAACACTTCAAAAGTTTCTGATTTTTCTCTAATAAAACTTATCCATGTGTACCTAGAGAAGTCATCTACAACAACATAGGTATACTTCTTTCCACCAAGACTTTCAACCTGCATAGGTCCCATCAAGTCCATGTGAAGAAGTTCCAAAACATTTGATGTAGTAAGATGTTGGATCTTCTGATGTGGCATCTAAGTTTGCTTTCCAATCTGGAAGTCACCACATACTCTTCCTTCTTCTATCTTGAGCTTAGGAATCCCTCTCACGACTTCTTCAGATATAATTCTTTTCATTCCTTTTAGATGCAAGTGTCCCAATTTTTGATGTCATAGTTTAACTTCATTTTCTTTGGCTAAAACACATGTTGAGGAGAAGTTTAACTCTTGGGGAACCCGTAAATAACAGTTTTCTTTAGATCTGATACATTTCATAATTACTTCACTCTTTTCATTGCAAACAAGTCATTCTTCCTTGGTGAAGTTAAATTTGAATCCTTAATCACACAATTGGCTTATACTTATTAGGTTAGCTGTTAACCCTTTAACAAATAACACATCATCAAGCTCATGGGTTCCTGAACATTCCATCTTGCCAACTCCTTTGATTTCACCTTTGGCTCCATCACCAAAAGTCACATACATGGTGGAATGAGATTTGATATCTATCAACAGATTCTTGACACCCGTCATATGTCTAGAAAAATCACTGTCAAAGTACCAGTCATCTTAGGTTGATACTCTAAGAGAGGTATGAGCTATGAAACTATCAACATTGGACTTGGGAACCCACAGTTGCTTGTTTTTGCTATTTTATGGAATCTGATCAGTTTTGGGAAGAAGAGTAGTTTTAGGATACCCATACAACTTGAAACAGAAAGGCCTTATATGACCAAGCCTTCCACAGTGATGACATCTCCGTGGATGGGAATTCTCTCTGGTGTGATTAAACTATTTCTTGCCATGATGTCCTTTCTTGCCATGATGTTTAGACATTTGATTTGAAATTCTTGGTTTAGACTTGGCATGAGTGGAATCTGATGAAGGTTCTTCTGAATTTGGTTCCTTTTCCTCATTAAACCCTAGACCACTCTTGTCTCATGTCAGTCTTCTTGCTTGAAGAATTTCATCCAATGTGTCAGACTCATTATTCACCTTCTTGAGAGATTTGACCATTCTATCAAGGTTTGAATTCAGAGAAGTCACTTTACTTTCCAGATTAGAAATAGTTTTTAGATGCTCTTCCCTTTTTGCATTAAGTTGAGTTATGAGGGATTTTTGTTTCTCCCCTTCTTAGCACACTTTTGCACTTCTGAGACATAATTCTTTGTATGAAGCAGCTAGCTCATTAAAGGTTTGTTCCCCATCACTAGACTCTTCATGAAAGACATACTTACCTGTCAATGCTTTAACATATTTGGAAGATTCTTCAAGATCACTCTCTGAGTCCTCTCTAGACCAAGTAACAAATAGACCCTTCTTCTGTTTCTTAAGATATGTAGGACATTCATATCTAATATGACCAAAGCCTTCACATTCATGACATTGGATTCCCTTCCCTTGAGTGGATTTTTTCAGCCCTTTTTCTTCCAAACTCATTTTACTTATGGATGTCAGATGAGATGTTATTGACATTTGATCTTGGGTTCCTATCCTTTTTTTACCACTTTGTTAAATTGTATTCCAAGCATAACTAAGGCATTTGATATTCCTCCATCTGTATCCAGATCACAATCATCCTCTTTATCTTCAGTATTTGATACAAAGGCTATGCTTTTGTTCTTCTTTTCAGATCATTCATTGATGCTTAATTCAAATGTCAGAAGGGATCCAACAAGTTCATCCACTTTCATTTTGTCAATGTCTTTAGCTTCTTTTATAGAAGTCACTTTCATATCAAATCTCTTGGGAAGAGACCTGAGCATTTTTCTCACCAATTTGTCTTCAGGTATTTTCTCTCCTAAAGCACTGGATGCATTATAAATCTCAAGAATATTCATATGGAAGTCATTAATACTTTCATCATCCTTCATTCTCAGATTCTCAAATTTTACGGTGAGCAACTGAAGTCTTAACATCTTAAATTTGGATGTGCCTTTATGAGTAGATTGAAGAATTCCCCATGCATCCTTAGCTACTTCACATGTGTTCACTAATATGAAAATGTTCTTGTCAATTCCATTGAATATAGCATTCAAGGCTTTAGAATTTACAAGAGCAATTTCATCTTCTTCTTTAGACCAATCTTCTTCTGGTTTTAACTCAAAAGTAGGTTCTCCATTTTCTCCCAATTTTACAAGGTGTTTCCATCCTTTTAAGACAGCTTTCCAAACTCTGTTGTCTAGAGACTTTAGAAAGGCCACCATATGTGGTTTACAATAGTCATAATTACTTCCATCCATAATGGGTGGTCTGTTCATAAATCCTCCTGCCTTGTCCATAGTACCAGAAAGTATCTTCCCTGGATCTCACCCAGATATAGAGCAGGATGACTGCTCTGGTACGAATTGAAATTCTAGTATTAGATATGTAATATCGAAGGATATGTTACGACACAAATATCTGAGGACAATGTAAAGTGAAAAAAATAATAAAAGCAGTAAAAACACAAAGGATTATTAACCCAGTTCAGTGTACAACAACACCTACTCTGGGGGCTATCAAGCCAGGGACAAGTCCATTAAATAGTATCAATTCATAGACCCTCAGTAAACAACCAATTTACGATCTAATCACTTAATCACTAACCGTGCTATACTTCTACCTAAGACACACCTAGGTATGAGGCCCTCCTCAAATACCTTCAATCACAAACACTGAAGAACAACATAATTATTAAGTTATAAATACTTCAATCATTCAATACTTAAAAGCTTATGAATGATCCATAATTAACAACTCAAATAACACTCAAGTATTAAACCAATAATATAGTGTATTACAATTAAAAGACTTAGACTTCTAAAATAGAAGGAACGTGTTCTCTTTCAAAAGTTGCAGTCAAAAGAATAAGGATGCAAGTCCTTATAAAGGCGCAATTGTGGGCTTGGGCTGAAAAACAAATATTCCAATATTTTGAATATTTCCATAAAAACATGCCAAGATATAATCCATACGGATAATGCAAATAGAAAAAATATTCCTCCATATTTTTCGCAAGCTATGAGTCACAAAACCTGAGTGATGGCACGCATGAAAATAGGAATCACAAAACTTAAATCAGATATGAAGTTTCGTTCATCTTATGAGGCAGATGTCAAGAAATCTGCTTTGACATCATTCAAAACAGTTTGCTTCAAATGTCAAGACATTTAGCAAACCATTATCAAGTCATTGTTTTACCAAAATTGCTAGCAACAAACACTTACAGGAGGAAGTCAGATTTTCTGGCGGTGGATTGGAGATCAGAGAGGGAGAGGAGATCTCATGATTTCTATTTGAAATTTCTTTGAATCTTGTTGAATAAGCTTAAAGGTGATGATGAATATTGATGAGTTTGATATTTTTGTATTTTGATCTTAGAGAGAATGTGAGAGTGATTTGAGAGTGTTTTTGGGAGAGAAAATGAAATTATGAGAGTCTTTGGTGTAAATAAGAATATATAGTGTGGGCTAATATGAGTGGGTTTGGTTAATGAGTTTCAATTAACCATAAACAATAGTCCAGATTTTTAATTCATCAGTTTCTGACACGTTCAGGTCAAATTCCCATGGATCTTGGTTTGAAATTCAACGTCGGGTGTGAAACAAAAATGTAGCCGGCGTCAATAGAGACCTCGTGTCAAAATATGAGCTAAATCCAATGAAAGACGGGTGAGATATGGATTTTTGAATATCGAGATATCGACATAAAATCCTTCAGCACCAGTTGTAGATCTCTAAGTTAATGACCTCGTTTAAAAAGATGGTCCCGATCTGATAAAATTTGACCGATTTATGAATTTTCTCGTGAAACGGCAATTAAATTTGAATTTCCTTTTTTCGGTTCAACGACTCCGTTTTGCGAATCAAGCCAAAAACGAGTGTCTCTGGAGTACCGTTTAAATTCTGAATCTGAAGAGAATTTATAGCTGACAGCATTTATGAAATTATTCCGAAAGAACCGTCTCAATACGATAAAAATTGAAGGAGTTACGATTTTTACAATATCGAGAAATAGTGAATAAAAATTCCGGTTCAACACATTTATTTCTTCGGTAATCCATAACTCTAGGGACTTTCCTCAAGAAATCGTCTTTCGGTCTGAAAATACAAAACAAAGAAGACATCAAGACGTACTTTTCCCAAAAAGAACCGCTCCAAAATGGTAATCCAGTCAGAAGTTATGAATTTTTTAATGTCCCCAAAATTACAGTTCAACAAAGTATTTTCACCATTTTTTTCATTGTATCACTTCCAGGAGAATCGCGTATTCAGAAGCCTTTCTCAAAGAATTAACTTTCGGTATGAAAATGAGAGTTGGAGAAGAAATTAAGACGGTTTTAACACCTCTAGAATCACCCCAAAATAGTATTCCAATCAGAAGTTACGAATTTTTGAGTATGCACGCGATGATGGACCAACAAATAAATTCAGTATACTATCTTCAAAGAATTAAAATTCCAGGAGATTTTCTTCACACAATTAGCTTTTGATCTGAACATGAGAAATGATAAGAGAATCAATACAGTCTCAATGCTCGAGGAATCCACTGAAAATACCGAATCATATGAAAGTTACAAATTTCCAAACACTCGGTGAACAAATAACTAGTCATTAAATCCAAACACTGTTTTAGAGAAAACAAATTATTCGGAGACTTTCTGCATGTAATTGACTTCTGGCCTGAACAAATGAAATAAAGAAAATTCCGGGATGGTTCTAATGCCTAAGGAATCAGCTTGAAACAATACTCTGATGGAAAGTTGCAAATTTCTAAGCTCAAACCAGCAAAGACGCTGTTTCTGGTTCACACTACCTCAAATTCACCGAAAACCCAATTCTTCCACAATTCAGAATGCATTGAAATACATGAGAGATTTGATGAAGACTTTCTTGGAAATTGCTTAGATAACTTGGAAACTCTGTAGAGCACATTAAAACGCGGAAAACCTTCCATTTCTATTTTTTCTATACCGCTTGGTAAAACACTTGTCTCAGAGCTTGATGCAGATAAAATGCCTTGATCCCGTGAGTATAGATCCAATAACATGTATGCATGCATATGGTAATGAAATATAAGCCAATTAGAATTAAAATCAAGTGGGAAAATTTTGGGATACAACTGCTTCCCCTATTCAATCTTCTTTAATCGGAAGGTGAATTGGCGATAGCCTTTTGAACAATCAAGGTGAAAGAGGATTAAATATTTAATAGAATCATAAAATATGCACTCTTAAGCCAATCGGGTATTATTTATTTATGGATTTTCAATATTTTTTTTCTTTTTGCGGCTAGTGGTTATCAAGGATAGATGTATGTCAGGTCAAGGTTAGACACACAAAAGAGAGATTGGATATAGAAGAACATGTGTTCTGAGCGGGTAGCAAACACATACGACATAGACTAGACAAAAGGATCCCTATCAAATATACCAACGATATATATCCAGAGGAAATGACACATCCGAAAGATATCAAATAGACATGCCCGAAGCTGGTAGCGGACACACCAAAGAGACCAGATGAAAAGACTCTTACGAGGGTATCACAAACATATGTTCGGAGCTGGTAGCGAACACACGACAAGAAAGAGACTGGAGGAAAAGACTATATCGAAGATACCAAATATATGTCCAGATTTGGTAGCGAACATACAACAAGAAGAAAACCGAAGGAAATAACTCTAACCCAACGATGTCACGAGTACACGTCCGGAAGAAAGGACATATACGAAGGAGACATCGAATGTACATGCCCAGAGTTGGTAGCGGTCATATACAAAAGAGACATACCGAAGAATGCTCTAACAAGGATATCAACATGTCTGGATTCGATAGTAGACATATTGGAAAGAGACCGGAAGAAAGGACTATAACCAAGATATCACATATACATGTATGGATTTGGAAGCAGACATAAAATAGGAGAGAGGCCGAAGAAAAGGACTCTAACCAAAGATATCACAACTATATGCTCGGAGTTAGTAGAGAACACATATGGAAGAGGTCGGAGGAAAGGAATCTTTATAAGGATATCATAAATACTTGTTCGGGGTCGGTAGCAAACACATACGCGAAAGATATTGAAAACACATATCTGGGGTCGGTAGCGGATACCTACAAAAGAGAAATAAAAAGTACATATCCGGAGTCAGTAGCAGATACATACGAAAGAGACTGACTGAAGAAAACTCTAACAAAGATATCAACATGCCTGGAGTCGGTATCAGAAACATAAGAAAGATACCGGAAGAAAGGAATCTTTACAAAGATGTCACAAATATATGTTCGGAGTTGGTAGCGAACATATAACACGAAAGAGACCAGAGGAAAGGACTCTTTACAAGGGTATCAACAAATATATGATTAGAGTCAGTAGAGAACATATAACAAGAAAGAGATTGGAGGAAAGGACTCTTCACAAAGATATCGTAGATGTACATTCGGAGTTAGTAGCGAACATACGACAAAGACTAACCGAAGAAAGCCCTATCAAAGATATCAAAGATACATGTCCGGAGGAAAGGACACATATGTCGAATATCAAATAAACATGACTGGAGTTGGTAGTGGACACATAATAGAAAAGAGACCAAAGGAAAGGAATCTAACTAAAGATATCAAAGATGTACGTTCGGAGTTAGTATCAAACCTACAACAGGAGAGAGGACGGAGGTAATGACCCTAACCAAAGATATCACAACTATATGTTCGGAGGAAATAACATATACGAGAGAGACCAGAAGAAAGGGCTCTATAGAGGATATCAAATAAACATGTCTGAAGTTGGTAGAGGACATAAGGAAGATATTGGGTACATGCTAGGTAAAATTAGACATATACAACCAAGGAAGGGACCGACAGAAGAAGGCTCCAACAAGGAATGCTAACCGCAGATAGACTCTTGGAGAAATAATACCGATTGAAGGCGTACCAGGGATAAAATATACATGTCTGGTCAGGGTTAGATGCATATAAGAAAGAGACCGACCAAAGTAGACTCTAACAAAGGATGCCTGCACAAAGGAGAACCTACAACAACAAAGAGACTAACTGAAGGTAGACTATTGGGGAAAGAACTTACTGGGGATTCACATTTGTCTTGAACCCGAATAGAACGTCGGTCGAAGGTGAACTTGCAAACAAAAAAGAGACCAACTGTGAGGACTCTAGACAAGGGTTACCAAAACGGGTTGGATTTTAAGAGATTACAAACACACAAGAACTACAAAATCCCTAAGGCCAAAGGCGGGGGTGTAATTCTTCAAGAGTAGCAATTATATGAATTACCACACACCAAGTATGGATACTCAAATACTTGAGAAATAAGAAAGGTTATACACCGACTCTTACTTGCACTCTGACGGCAAAGAAAACACAGGTAAAATAACCAAGGGCTTGCAATGGAAAGAGAAAACCACAACTCATTGGGGAAATGGAAAGCACCAAAGACCTGACTTGTGGTAAGTCAAAATAGAATCCGCTGGGGAAACTTAATAGGATAACCCTAGGCTTGCTGTGGAGATAATTCAAATCTGAGCGCATAACAATTTACTTACTGCAGGTAAACATAACTGGCTTATACTTATGCATGTTTGAATTTTTTTTCTATTTTTGGTAGATGCAATGTAATGATGCATGTTTAGCAATTCACATGGGACAAATACGACAATAATCGACTGCTGAGAAGACCAGGAACATTCGAACGATTATCTTTACACATCTGAACTTCTATAGAAAATAATTAATCTAGACTTCAATGGGGAATCGAGATTCAAAACCATAAACTTCTAAAGATTGATATCACTGGGGAAGTAACTTCTTGGGGAGAGTATTGCAAAAATAAATTGAAGTTCAGAGAAAAACTTGAACTCCGATCCAACTCTTCGACTTCTTGGAAACATCCCTTCATCTTCTGTTAGAATGAGGACAACTTCGCTAGGGATGGAAAATTTCTCGCGTAGAATTTCTTGACGAAGATAACTTCTACTGGAGATCATAGAAAATCATAAATAAAAAGAATTTTACTCAGACCATGCTGGGGATAACACCGCCGGGGTAAAATTTTTCACTTGGGGAAGAAACAAGCATCTTGGGATAGAAGATTCATTGGGGACATCTCAACCATCTTCTATCACCAGGGATGAAAAGAGTTATTATTAGAACATAGTTTGGTTCTACATCCTTGTAAGAGTTTTTATGATAACAAACACTCAAAGAACAATTATGCTCCCTAAATAAGTATTTTGTTTTGCAAGGAAGTTCTGACATAAGAAGCATAAAAGATGAGATAGATCATTGTTAAAACTCTGTTATGACCATCTTACGTAGAAGCAATCTGTGCAACACGCTTAAATAAAGAAGTTCTGGTGTTACAACTTCTGAGTGCACTAAACACTGTGAACAAAGAACTCTATTATTTTGATACGTAAAAATATGGAAAGAAGTAAAGCATTCTCAACGGTAACATTCAACTTCTGATGTGATCTTTAGCAAGCATGTTCTGAAGCGTTACATTTTATTCATGGCTATTCAAAAGTAACAGTTGAAAGAGGATAAGAATCTCTATGTTTGGAAAGTTCATTAACTACTATTTATCTACATTCCAAAAGCACCTCTCATGCATTGCCTATATAAACAAGACATGAAGAAGAAATCATTTACGATTTTTCCGCGCACTGCAAACGAGAAAATAACACTACCTTCAATCCATTGTTTTTCAATTGTGTAATACATCACTTTTGTGATACTGTTTTTTGTTAGAAAACATATTTCGTGCACGCTTTCAAACATAGTACTGAGTAATACCTTGAGAAAACTGGGTTGCGGTTTAAACTCAAGAAGACTTTGATAGTTGTCATTGTATCTGTGTAATCAAGTTTGATTAGTGGATTAAGACCTCATTTGAGATAGGAGAAATCACCTTGGCGGGTGGATTGGAGTAGTTTGAGTTCAAACAAACTAGGATAAATAACGTGTCTTTTATTTTAAGTTTTAAAAATCACAATTCAAACCCCCTTCTTGTGTTTTTCCATTCTTCAATTGGTATCAAAGCCCCTGGTTCTGAGGGAAAACACTTAACCGTGTCAGAAAAAGATCCAAGCAAGTAACACACTATGGTGGGACCAAGTCATAACACCCATAATGATTATCATGATGAGAAAGACAGAATCAACAACAAACCTCCAATCTTTGATGGTGAAAACTTCGATTACTAGAAAGACAGAATTGAAAGTTTCTTTCTAGCTCATGACGCTAATCTCTAGGATATGGTGATTGATGGGTACATACATCCAGTTGATGAAAGCAGTTAGAAGATCGAAAGAAAAAGAATGACAAATCATCAAAAGAGAGAATTAAGAAATCATCACAAAGCCAGAACAATTCTCTTAAGTGTTATCTCGTACATAGACTTTGAGAAGATCACAAACAGAGAATCAGTAAAACACATGTTTGACTCCTTGAGAATGACACGTAGAGGAAACACGCAAGTCAAAGAAACCAAATCTATTGCTATCATTAAGAAGTATGAAGCTTTCAAAATGGAAGAAGATGAAACCATTGAAACAATGTTCTCAAAATTTCAAATTCTGGTTGCTGGACTAAAAGTTATGGATAAAGGGTACTCAACTGCAGATCATGTAAAGAAAATCATCAGAAGTTTACCCAAGAAATGGAGACCCATGGTCACAACCCTAAAACTGGCCAAAGATCTAAACAAAATATCTCTTGAAGAACTTTTCAGCTCCTTCATAAGTCATGAGATAAAACTAGAAGAAGATGATCCACAGAAGCAAGGTAAGTCTTTAGCTCTTAAATCTAATAAAAAATATGAACCTAAAGTTTTGCAGGAAAAAGAAGAAAACTCTGGTGGATCCTCGTCAGAAGAAGACGAACTATCTCTTCTCTCCAGAAGAGTCAATCAACTATGGAAGTACAGGCAGAGGAAGTTCAGAACTTCCAGAAGAACAGGAAATCATTCTGAACCATATTCTGGATAGAGAAAATCAAGTAACAAATATATTATTTGCTACGAATGCAATGAACAAGGTCATTACAAAAGTGACTGTCCAAATCTTTAAAAAGAGAAACCTAAAAAGAAGTTATTTAAAGAGAATAAGAAAAGCCTCATGGCAACATGGGATGACTTAGAATCTTCTGAAGCTGAAACAAAATTAGAAGATGAAAGAGCCAACATAGCCCTAATGGCCAACATATCAGATGACATAGGATCATCTGAATCAGAATCAGACTCAGAGGAAGAAGAGGTATTCTCTAAATTTTCTATATCTAAATTAGAAGAAAGTCTGTCATAAATTCTTGAAAGATATCAGCAACTACGAGTCAAAAACATGAACATGAAAAAGGATCTAGTATCTAACTCAGAAGAAACTAAGAAATTGAAAACAAAAAACTCTGAGCTTAAAGGACCAATTTCTAAACTCGAAAATAAATTACAAAAGCCTCAAAAAGAAATTGTCTCAGAAGTTTCTAGTACCTCTTATAAGATCATAAAAGAATATGATCATAGCTTTCAAAAATTTCTTGCTAAAAACATATATAGGAGCAATATGGCTTCAATGATCTATGGAGTTAGAAGAAATGGCAGAAAAGGGATATGATATAAGGGTAAAGTATCTCAACCTAAGAAAGTTAAGGATATGGTCATAAAACACACACCCGTTTATTCTCACTTCACCTATGGGCATACACATGACATAAAGTATAATAGTAATGCTTTTTCTGCTAAACCAAAATTCAAACAGAATTTTGGCAAATCTAACAAACAAGGACCCAAAAAGATATGGGTACCTAAGGAAAATATTGTCTATGTTGCAGATGTCTTTAACAACAAAATTGAAACACCAATCTTGGTACCTGGACTCTGGATGCTCTCGACACATGACAGGAAGAAAGCATATGTTGCAAAGCCTGGAGCTTAAATCTTGAGGCTATGTAGGTTTCGGAGGCAATCAAAAAGGAAAGATTACTGGCTCTAGAACTATTGGTAACTGTACACTTCCTTCTATAACTGATGTTCTGTTAGTAGATGGATTAATGCATAACCTGTTATCCATAAGTCAATTAAGTGATAACGGTTATGATATAATCTTCAATCAAAAGTCCTGTAAAGTAGTTAGTTAGAAAGATGGATGTATCCTCTTTAGTGGAAAGAGAAAGAACAACATTTACAAAATAAAACTTTCTGAACTAAAAAGTCAGAATTTAAAATGCCTAATGTCTGTTGATGATGAGCAATGGGTCTGGCACGGAATATTGGGGCATATTAGTATGAGAAGAATATCTCAGATTAACAAACTCAATATGGTTAGAGGACTTCCTAACCTATAGTTCAACTTAGATGCTCTGTGTGAAGCATGTCAAAAAGGCAAGTTTGCAAAACCTTCTTTCAAAGCAAAAAATGTTGTTTCTATCTCTAGACCATTAGAACTTCTGCATATAGATCTATTTGGACCTGTGAAAACTGCATCCATTAGTGGCAAGAAGTAGGATTAGTGATCGTAGATGACTATAGAAGATGGACATGGGTAAAGTTCTTAAGACACAAGGACGAGTGACACAATGTGTTCTTTACTTTTTGTAACCAAGTTCAAAACGAAAAAGATCTTAGAATTATTAAAGTCAGAAGTGATCATGGTGGGGAATTTGAAAACAAAAAAATTGAATTATTTTTTAATGAGAATGGCATCTATCATGATTTCTCTTTTCCTATAACTCCTCAACAAAACGGAGTTGTAGAATGAAAGAATAGAAATTTACAAGAAACGGCCAAAACCATGATCAATGAGACTAACATTGCTAAGAACTTCTGGGAAGAATCAATTAACACAACGTGCTATATTCAGAATAGAATCTCCATAAGACCTATTTTAGATAACTCTCTATATGAATCGTGGAAGAACAGAAAGCCCAACATTTCTTATTTCCACCCATTCAGATGTACTTGTTTTATTCTAAACACTAAAGAACATCTGAACAAGTTTGACTCTAAAGCAAAAAAGTGTCTCATGTTAGGATACTCTAAATGCTCAAAAGGTTATAGAGTATATAACACAAACAAAGATTGTGGAAGAGTCTATCAGTGTCAGATTTGATGATAAGCTTGGCTCTCAAAAGTCAAAGCAGGGTAAATTTTTTGCAGATATAGTAATTCAATTTACAGGTACTGAAGACACTACATCATAATTTCTCTATAAATAATCACATCCAAACTCAGAAGAGGATGTCACAAACATTACAGCAACATCTTAAGATCCCATCCAGAAAAGACAATCCTGAAGCAGCTTAGCTCATCCGGAAAACACGATTCTGCGAAAGAAAGAAGACTAAATGAGAACAAGATATACATTCATAAATTTTCAAGAGTCTCTCATGGGATTAGTGTCTATGATTGAGCAAACTTCCATTGACGAAGCCCTTCTGGACAATGACTGGATACTCGCAATGCAGGAAGAACTAAATCAGTTCACTAGAAATGATGTGTGGGATCTAGTTCCTAAACCAAAAGGCTTTAACATCATTTAAACAAAATGGCTCTTCAGAAACAAGCTAAATTAACAAGGAGAAGTCGTCAGAAACAAAACACGCTTGGTGGCACAAAGTTATAGTCAGCAAGAAGGGATAAATTATAATTAAACCTTTTCTCCATTCGCCAGGTTAGAATTTATCAGGATTTTAATTTCTTTTGCAGTAAATAATGGCATCACTCTTTATCAAATGGATGTTAAAAGTGCGTTTTTAAATGGTTACATTGATGAAGAAGTTTATGTGCACCAATCCACTGGCTTTGAAAATTCAAAACATCCTGAATATGTTTATAAACTTAAGAAATCACTATATGGTCTAAAACAAGCTTCAGAGCTTGGTATAAAAGTCTAAGTAATTTTGTTAGAAAATGATTTTACCAGAGGGAAGGTGGACACAACCTTATTCTGTAAACTATTTAAAAATAACATTCTTGTTTGTCAAATTTATGTAGATGATATTATTTTTGGAGCTACTAAAGCCTCTTTGGGAAGAGAATTTGTTAAGTCTATGCAGGCAGAGTTTGAAATGAGCTTGATAGGAGAACTAAAGTTCTTTCTAGGTATCCAAATCAATAAAACTCCAGAAGGAACCTACATTAATCAAAGCAAGTATATCAAAGAACTTCTGAAGAAATTTGACTTGTCATAATGTAAGCCATCCAAAACTCCTATGCACACTGTGATACAGTGGAAGTACCGAATGTTATACTGGTTTGCATTTTATATTCGCAAATGTCGCGGTAAGCAAGAGTCGCCACCTACTTTTATTTCATCCAATTGAGGAAAAGGAAAAAGAACAGAAAAAACCTTTTTCGAGAAGTTTCTGAGTACGGGGGGTAGATTATAGAAAGGGAAGGTGTTAGCACCCTTTCTATCCGTGGTTTTCCACGGGCTCTTAGGTACTTACTCATTATTAAAATTTCTTGTGTGTGCTTGTTTTGAAAAATTTTTATTTCTTGATAACTCTTGTATCAGTCCTCAAGAGTGTGACGAATTTGTTTTGAAATTTTTTTTGAAAAGTGTTTGTGTGCAAAGCTTTTTTTGAGAAAGTATCTAAGAACTAATCTACCTACTCGAAAAAGGCCTGTTCGTTTTCCTTTAGACAGTGCTATCCTATTATTAAGGAATAGGTAGCACCGTCGTTGGAGTTTAAAAGGGACGTTCAAAGGGACGAAATGGTCTATGAAGGTGTGATACGGTGGCAGAACCGACTATTAATACTAGTTTGCATTTTTTGTTTGCAAATGTCGCGGTAAGCAAGAGTCGCCACCGACTTTTATTTTATCCAGTCAGGAAAAGGAAAAAGAATAGAAAAAACCTTTTTTCGAGATGTTTCTGAGTACGGGGGGTAGATTATAGGTAGGGAATGTATTAGCACCTTTTCTATCCGTGGTTTTCCACGGGCTCTTAGGTACTTGCTCATTTTGAAATTGCTTGTGTGTGCTTGCTTTGAAAACTTTTGTTTTACTTCGTCTTAACCCTTGTTTCTGTCCTCAAGAGTGTTACAAAGTTGTTTTTGAAAACTTTTTTTGGAAAGTGTTGGTGTGAAAACGATTGTTTGTTTGAGCAAGTACTTAAGAGTTTTCTACCTACTCGAAAAAGACTGTTCGTTTTCCTTTTAGACAATGTTATCCCATTATTGAGAAATAGGTAGCACCGTCGTTGGAATTTTAAAGGGACGTTCGAAGGGACGAAATGGTCTCTGAAGGAAACAAGTAAGGATACCTTAGCATTTCGAAGGGAATATCGTCATAAGATCAATTCGTAGGTGTTATACCCCAAAAGTTTCCCTCTCACTTATCAAGAATTTTCTTACAAGATCTCCTTGGGCTCAAGATTGCACTAGGGTTTAATCAGCTCAAGACACCTCCTTAGGCACTGGTGACCAAAATTAGGGTTTGAGTTTGCATAAGTATTTTTGAACTTCCATGGCCCCATATGACTTTCATAGGTCATTATGGACCCTTAATATTACTTATGTCAAGTTTCAGGCTTTGAATCACACTTTTGCTCAGTCAATTGAGCAACTGACCTAAAAATTAGTTGTATTAGGGAAAAAGTCAACTATGGCAAATTTACAGTCAAACTTCATAATGTTTTCTCCACATAAACATTTTAAACTCATATGTATCATTTGATCTAGTTTGGACCACAACTCTTCAAGAAATTTGATCAAATCTCAAAATGGTCAAAATTAGGGTTTTGACTGGGAAATGGCAATTTCAGATTTTTGCCCTAGCAAATGATCAATTGGTTTAAGGCATGACCTCAAGAGTCCAATTGAATCATTTTGACCTAATTACATGGCTCAAAACATTGCTCAAGTCCAATGGATTGACAAATGAATTTTCAGTCAATTGATCAAAAGTTAACTGTATACTGAAAAGTCAAACTTTGACCTTTTGGTCAAATTCAAATGTCAAAAGATCATGATTCATCAAAACATGCCAAAACATGAAACTCTCTCATCAATAAATCAAGAATTCAAGATTTCATCTTGAAATGTTAAAATTTCTTAACTTAGAAATTTTTCTAAGTATAAAATTTTTCTTATTTTTTCATAACTTTAAGCCAAATTTTCACCATGATGAAAGATAATTCAAAGGAAACTCCCAACATGAAATTTGTAGATCTCCATGAAATCTACAACTTTTCTTCACACAACTTCTCCTGAAAGTGCTTGGATCTCAAGTTAAAATTTTATGAATACATGCTAATGAACTAAAAAAGACTTAGTGAAATTTTGCCCTAGTTAGGCAGATTTTTGACCTAACTTCATGGAAATTTTCACATAGTTCCAAGGGGAATCTTCAAAATCAATTCAAAGATGATTTGAATATCACATTGCAAGCTTTCCAAAATGTCCAATAACTCCTTGAGATCATTCTTGAGTAGGGAGAATCGAAGAGACGAAGTTGGTGTTTTGTCACTTGAATTATAGGCCATTTTCATGATGAACACAATTGCAAATCAATGTTAGGCTGCATAATCTTTGCCTTGCAGGCCTCAAACTTGTTTGTCACCCCATAATTAATGGATTACACAAACGTTTTAGCTATAATCCAAGTGATTTAAGCTTTATCTAATTCACATTGCCATTTTGGGAAGAAAGTTAACAATACCATTCTTGAAAAGCAATCTTTATGCATAAAGTCCACTCTTGAGCCTCTAACTTGTCCCCTCTGATCAAACTTCATCTACAAAGTCAGAAGAAAGTATGTTTAAAGCATAACCACTCTATCTTAGCAAGTACACAAGACATTGAAACTTGTTTTCACAAAAATCACATGTTATGCATAAACATGTAATTTCAAATTCTAATAAACAACAAGTCTCCAAACTTGTTACTTATAAATAGAAGCACTATTTGTGAGCTAAAAAAAGAGCTGGAAGACCCAAAAACTCAATCAAACTCCCTCTAGCCAGAAATTGTCTCAAAACACCATTGTTGTGTAAGTTCTGACTTTACATACCAAACTCAAAATCCCCTCGTGCGTTCTTTGGCCTTTCACTTCCAAAAGCTTCTAAACATCAAATATAAACCACCCAAAGTCATTTGCTCAACTGTAACACCTCTATCATCAAGTTGCATTTTCAAGAAAAGGGGTCTGCAAATTGACTTCTCCAGAGCTCTTCAGCTTAAGTTAATCATTGCATTAGCTTCTTGGGACCTCAAGGAAGCTAACCTGATCCTTGCAGCACTTTGAATCAAGCTCATTTGCATTTCACGATTTCCAGTTTTGAGGTATTTTTCTTGAACTTCCATCTCATTACTTAGGCATTGTTAGGCTTGCATTTGTGAAGATAAAATATAGACCTCATTGCCACGAAGCTGTATATATCCATAGTTTGTATTTACATGGCCTGAGCTTAGAGAATTTTAGAGTTGAAGTTTCTGAAATTTTTAGGGTTCAAATTAGGGCCAGAGGAATTCTCATTTATCTTTGACTTTTAGCCTTAGTTATTTACATGGTTAGATCCGTGAGGAAGAATGCAACAACTTTCATTTTGTCACTTTCCATTTTTGTTGAGAAATGAAGAAGTTACAGGTACACCGGTTAGAGGTTGAAGATGAAGTCATCAGGACTTGATTTGCCTTACATATTTATGGTTTTGTTTATATAAACGGATGTATAGCCACCCCAGTGGTAAAGCGCGCGCCTGTTAACCTATGGTACCTGTGTTCGAGCCCCAGTGGTACCCTTTTTTCATTTTCACATTTTTTTGACATTTTCTGATTTGTTTGTTTGCAGGCGTGTGGCCCTTTGGGTCTGGCTCTTTTTTATTTTGCTGATTAACCCCCTGCCTGCTTATGCACCTCTGGCCCAATTTATTTTATTTTTCTTATTTTTATTTTACTTTTTTTAATTGTTTTTTCACCAATATTAAAAATCATAAAAAATACAAAAAAAAATGATATATTTTATATTTTGACTTATTTTATTTTTTAAATAAAAAAAAATTATTTACTATACTTTATTCATTTTTTCTTATAGACTTAATTTATATTATATCATTTATTTTTCTTCAATACATTTAAAAATATGTTATTTAAATACCAAAAAAGACTAAAAATATTTTTAATGTCATAAGTATTTTCAAGATAAAAAATGCCAAAAAATACTTTCCTTAAAATTATTTTCTTTTGATTGATTAATAGAGTTAGGGTTTTTTCTTTTAAAATCTTTTTCTTAATAAATTCAAATTTAATTAACTACCTTTTTTATTTAAATTAGGTTAAGACAAAAATCTTTTTTAAAAGAAAACAAACAAAATTCATTTTCTTTACATTTTGCGTCCTTGTACATTTATTCATTTTTTTATATACTTGTATATTATATTCATCTCATTCCTTGTATATTTATGCAATTTAATATGGTTGTAATAGATAAATAGATTTATTTTCTTTCAAATCCCCATTTGTAATTTGTATACCCCTTCCCACAAATGTTGTAATAGCGTAATAATTTTAAATTTTGCAATTTATCGCTTTTACATAACATGCTAGTAATTAGGGTTTGTATGGAAAGAATAAAATCAATCAAGTAGAAAACCCTAATTCAAGACAAAAACAAGCATGAAAACAACACACTTGTACACAAGCACCCCTAGGATTATCCCATTTGGTTGCCTTATACAAAATGGCCATATTACGCATGTAAGGTATCTTAGCAAAAACAAGCAAATACAAGATCATAGTCCCTCGATGACGCTTTCTAAGTTGCCTTACAAATGATCTTAGTCCCTCAAGAAGAATGCTAAGATACCTTGCAATATTGCTAATCATGGTTATACGATGACCCACGCCCGTCCCGTTTACATCCAAAGATAGGGTTGCTTACCAAATCAATGGCAAGACAACAATGTCAAAGGAAAAGGAAATGAACAAGAAAGACATTTGAGTAGGTAGATTGCTCCTAATTACTTGATCTATTTCAAAACAAACATCCTTGCTATTTTCAAAACAATCACATATACTTTCAAACATCTTACAAAATTGAAAACATTTTCAAAAGATCAACATCTTTGTATATATTCTTACGAATGAGAATCATTACAAAGATTGCCTAAACAATGGCCATTTTACAAAATACTTTCAAAAACCACACAAAGCATAATTTCAAACAAAAGCAAGTGATCTAGCAAGTAACTAAGAGCCCATGGAAAACCATGGATAAAAAGGGTGCTAATACCTTCCCTTTTCATAATCTACCCCCCAAACTCAAGAAACAATCTCAAAGGTCTTTCCTGTGCTTTTTCACCTTTCCTTTTGGATAAAAGAAAAGTCGATGGTGACTCTTGCTAACCGCAAAATTTGTGATCAAACGCAAAACCTTCAAGTCAGTTCTCCTACCGTATCACAGAACTGGCGACTCTGCTGGGGAATATTCTAAAAGTGAGGTTACCTTAGGGATATATCACATTTACTTGCTTACATTGTTTGACTTGTATGCTTTACATTATGGTTTTTTTTTTGGGTTTGAATCCTCTACCCGAATTTGGGATACATTATAGGTAAGTAGCAATACATTATGGAAACTATGCGGGGTACACCGACATGGTCTAAGAAATAGCTACGTTAGTGCGACATATTTGTGGGTACCTGTAGCCTTTGGGTTAATCAAAGAGAATACGAGGCCGCTGAGTGATGTCATGAAGCACTAATGAACTTTTAGAACCTTTACTTGACCAACTTGGCCTTTAGGATGTAGTGAGATGATCGGCTTTGGTGCAGTCCGAAGTTGGTAGATACTAGATACTACACTCATTGAGGTTTGGTTTCTTGGGATATTTCGGTCGCCATTTAAGAGTCTTGAGCTGAAACAATGACCAAGGAAACAATCCTTTGATATTGAGCTCCTTAGAACCCGGTTACTATTACTAGGACAGGTTTGAGCCAACTAAACTTCAAGAGGGTACTTACCTACAAAACTCCATGAAAGCCTAAACCTAAGGATTTGTTTGCTTTGTTTGTATATGTATATTTTGTACTTAACATCATGAACATCATATTCATTCACTAACCATTTCAAGGATTTTTGGATTCATCTTTGTTCTTGTTTTGTAGGATATGGATTCTCTTCGCATGAAAACTATTCAAGTCAATCTTGTAAGGATCCCTCCACAACTTAAAGAGCTAGCTTCAAGGATTCCTGAAAACTCTCCATTTACCGAGAGGCATGGTCACCTACTCAACTTGGTCACCTCTAACACAGATGAGGACATGATGAAGGTTCTCTTTTAGTTATTTGATCCTTTACACCATTGCTTCACATTTCCCGACTATCAACTTGTGCCTACTTTGGAAGAATTCTCCCAACTCTTGATGATTCCCATTCTCAATCAACTACCTTTCAACAATACGAAAAGAGACCCAAAGACAGAAGAGATTGCTCAAGCTCTACACTTGCACCCATCTGATATCACAACTTATTGGGAAACAAGGAGTGGTGTCAAGGGTTTCCTAGCAAAGTTCCTATTTGAGAAAGCCCAAAATTGTTGGAATTCCTTGGACTTGCTAGCCTTTGAGGAAATTGTGGCTCTCCTCATCTATGGGATGATTTTGTTTCCAAATCCTGACCAACTCATAGATGTGAACGCCATCAAAATCTTCATATCACGCAACTCGGTGCCTACATTACTAGGGGATATCCTACACTCTTTTCACACTCACACAACGAGGAAAATAGGTGTCCTTATGTGTTGCACTCCTCTCTTGGCAAGATGGTTTATTTCTCATCTTCCCCAATCTATATTAAAAAATGAGCAAGGTTCAAGGTGGTCACAAAGGTTGATGACACTCAAACATTCAGACATTCGTTGGTGCTCCCGATCCAAATAGAATGTTATCATTGTTGACCGTTATGGAGAATTCCCTAATGTCCCCTTACTTGGCATTAGGGGAGGTATCACCTACAACCCCTGCTTAGCTTTAAGATAGTTTGGTTACGCCCGATGGGATGGTCCGCACGAGATGCTGATTCAAGGTTTGGTATTTGACTACGACAATGAAGATCAAAGTCTTCGCCAGAGATTTATCCGAGCGTGGTTATGAACTCCTGCTCAGAGTATTATGATGCCTTATCCCTCTGTTCTCCCGGTAATTATTGAGCCTGTTAAGGAAGGAGATGTTCCATACACTATCCTACATCCTGACATGCCCACATCTCTTGAAGACATACAAAGGGATTGGATACAGCTCAAGGGAGAGCGAGATACCTTCGAAGCCCAATTCTATGCAAGCGAGAAGAAGTTTTTGGAACTCCCTAAACTACTTCATGAGGAGCAGACTCTGAATGCCTACATCGCACCAAAGAGGATGCGCACTAGCTTTTTATCTTAGAGTTTATATATTTCCTTATAAGCCCAAGAGGCATTAATGTACTCAAGCTTTAACTTATTAATATAACGTGTGTTTCCTTTTTTTGTGTAAAACAAATTTGAATCTTTAAAATCCTTGAAATCATTACATATGCATATACCATTCATCATAAAATAAGCAGGTTTCTTGCAACAAGCCTCCTCATTTCTCTACTGTTTATTTCAGTGAGATGGATCTTGAGCAAACAATGAAAGACCTCCAAGCTCAGAATACACAGTTTCAGTAGTTGCTCTTGACACTAGCCAAAGGACAAGAAGAATTGAAGACTTTGCTGGATGAAGAGAGGAAAAAGAAGACAAAGAAGGTAACCAGAGTCCTGAACATGGGAAGAATTATTCATGAGCAGACAAGAAGGACCTTAAACTTTGCAACGACATCCGGTGAAGGAGACAATCAAGATGGGAAAGGCAAGGAAATATTTGTCCCGTCAGAATCAAAAGAGGAAGAAGAAGACTATTCTGAAGAACAATACCCTCCAGCTGATGACAAGTATAAACATCTCGAAGAGTGGTTGAGTGCGATGGAAATCCAAAAAGTGCCTGGCTTGGACTTTGAGGAATTGGGTTTAGTGTTGGGGATTGTTATTCCTCCAAAATTCAAAGCACCTGTGTTTGCCAAATATGACGGAGTTTCATGCCCTAAAATTCATCTCCGGTCATATGTGAGGAAAATCCAGCCCATACCGCTGATAAAGACTTATGGGTACACTTCTTCCAAGACAGTTTGTCTGGAACTCAACTTGACTGGTTTTACCAACTATAAAGTGCCAACGTTCACAATTGGGAAGATCTTGCTGCAGCCTTCTATAAACAATACCAATACAATGCTGATCTTGCACCTACCCGTACTCAACTCCAGAGTATGGCCATGGTTTCCAATGAAGGTTTCAAGGACTACGCGTAAAAATGGAGAGACTTGGATGGAAGATTTCAACCTCCCCTATCTGAAAGAGAATTAGTGGACATGTTTTTAGGTACCTTGTCTGGTCCTTTCTTTAATCACCTAATTGGAAGTTCATTGGTGGGTTTTACTGAACTGATATTGACCGGAGAAAGGGTAGAAGTCGGGATAAAGAGTGGAAAGATTTAGAAAGATACATCCTCTGCTGCTATAAGAAAGCCATTTGTCAGAAAGAAAGAAGTGGTTTCCGTTTATCCTTAGAGAAATCAAGATAGGACCGAGCGTCGTCCAATGGTGGGGGCTATTATGATTCCTAAACCTGCACCTGATCAGCAAAGAAACAACCAACCGAGGATGGAAAGATCAGTCAGGCAATTCACCAAAATTAACATGACCCTATCTCAAGTATTACCGCATCTACTAAGATCCAATTTGGTAACTTTGAAAGAAGCTCCGAAAAACCCCAACACGACATCTTCTCACTATCATCCCAATGCCCGTTGGGAATATCACTCTGAAAGTCCTGGTCACGACACTAATAACTATTGGGCTCTAAAGAAAAAAATACAAGACCTCATTGAAGCAAAAGAAATTGAGTTCGATGCGCCTGAAAAGCCAAAGGTCATTTCTACCCCTATGCCCAAACATGGCCATAATACCAATGCCATTGAAGAAGAAATGTTTGTTACTTCAGTTGATGAACTTATGACCCCACTCCTGACTATTAAAATGAACTTGCTGAATGTCGGTGTGTTCCCGGGCTGTGATGAAGGTTGTCACTTCAATTTGTCCTCACTAACCAGTTGTTCTTTGTTGAAATCAGGCGTTCAATGCCTAATAGATAACAAAGAAATTTTGTTTGAAAAGAATTCAGTTCCACCAGTTCCTTTTAAAGATGTTTCTATCATCAACATTTCCACCAATTCTTCCAGGGTCTCCACCAAAAGACCCGTTAGAATTACATCAGTTCCAAAAGAAACTCCTTTGATAATTACAATGCTTGGACCAGTCCCGTATACGTCAGACAAAACATTACCATGGAATTATGGAGGGGATGTCTACTACCACGATATTAATCAAGATTGGCCAGATGCCGAAGATTCAAGTTCTAAGAAAGTGGATTCCAACGTCAGTAATATTGCAGGGACTAGTAAGATTACCCGAAGCGGTAGGATCTTCTCTCCAGAAATTGCTCCCCCAAAGGCCATTTCTGGACCCGTAATCATTCTTGTTTCCCCTCCAAAGGTTACTCCCAATCCCATAATCATCTCTGCAAGTACTCCTATTGACGAAGATGTTACAATCCCTGTTATCACCCCTACCGACCTTTCGGTTTCCCAGTTAAACGAGACTCGAGGAAAAATTATTCTGATTGAGCCTGTCTGGACGAAGGCACAATCATTAACTATCCCTAAGACCTCTAGGAAAGAGATGGAGGAGATTCTAAAAATCATAAAAAGAAGCGACTACGATGTAGTTGAACAACTTGGGAAAACTCCATCTAAAATCTCCATGCTGGCTTTATTGTTGTGTTCTGAGGCGCATGCAAAAGCCTTGGTAAAGTTCCTAAAAACCGCCCATGTAACTCAAGAAACATATGCCGATCAGTTCCAAGACTGCGTAGCCAGCTTGACTACAGATAATGGCTTAGGTTTTTCAGATGCTGATCTAACGCCAAGGGGAAGGAAGCATAATGAGGCATTACATGTCTCAGTTGAATGTAGGGACACGACGTTGGCTCATGTGTCAGTTGATACCGGTTCATCCCTGAATGTATTACCTAAAAAGGCTCTTGATAGACTTGACTGCGAAGGATTGACATTAAAGCTAAGCAACATCATAGTAAGGGCTTTTGACGACTCAGAAAGGATGGTGCATAGGGAAGTGGATATCACTATAAAGGTTGGAACCCAAACTTTCAATTCAACTTTTTATGTTATGGACATCAGCCCTTCATACTCCTGCTTGCTAGGCCGACCATGGATCCACAATGCTGGCGCTGTTACTTCTACGTTGCACCAAATGCTGAAGTATCCAATTCAAGAGAAGATTATCACCGTTCATGGAGAGGAAGAGTATATGATTATCCATCTCGATTCCTTCAGATATGTGGAATTAGATGGTGAATTTATTGAAACTCCATTTCAACACTTTGAGGAATTCCACCAGGATATGGTAGTGACCAAGACTGTGTCTCAGGTTCCCAAGATTACAAGGCCTCCACTCCGGATGTCATCTCTGAAGGATGCCAAAGCAGTAGTAGAAGAAGGCGGATGCACTATCTGGGGACAACTCACGGATATCCCATATAAGTCTCACAAGTTTGGCCTAGGTTTCACTTCAAGTGCTCAGAAGGATGTACGCCGGGCTCGTGCTGGAGGACCATCCCTGAAGATCAGCAACCCTGAAGTCAACGTGGTAAAAGATGGTGAAGATGGCTGCAACCTGGAGTATTGGATCTTCCCGACTATCAATGGAGGGCTCAGCGATTGGGAGGGTAGATATTTTGTCCCGATCACTTTTATCCCACAATAATTTATCTTTACATTTTGTTGGATATGTAATATCAAAATAATCCACACTCTTAAAACCTTGTGTCTTACCCGAAACACAATGGTCCATTTGTAAGGGTTATTATCTCATTTTCATATGACATCAATGAATCATGGACGTTTTTGCATACAAACTTTTATGCTCATTATTTTTCTTTTACATTTTTTAAAGATAGTTATACCCTTACACACACTCACACTTACAATGCATGTATACATCCATTCGGGATCCCATGGGTAACGATACTGCTGTGGCCTTTTGTGACTCTGAGAATCTAATCTACCAAGCCGAAAACGAAGGTGAGGAAGATTGTGAAGTACCAGGGGAACTTTGCAGACTACTACAACAAGAATAGAGAACCATTCATCCTCACGAGGAATCCGTGGACACAGTCAACCTAGGTACCGAAAAAGACAAAAAAGAGGTCAAGGTGGGTTCCAATCTGGAACCTAGTGTCAAGGAGCGTCTGATTCAGTTATTAAACGACTATGTTGAAGTCTTTTCCTTGTCGTATGAAGACATGTCGGGACTTGATGCAGACATTGTGGTACATCGTCTACTTACAAGAGAAGATTGTCCGCCAGTAAAGTAAAAGGTTCATCGCATGAGGCCTGATATGTCAAAAAATATTAAAGCATAATTCATGAAGTAATTCAATGTTGGGTCCTGGCTGTCACCTCTTATCCCCAATGGGTTGCCAATATTGTTCTCGTACCCAAAAAAGACGGCAAAGTGCGAATGTGTGTGGACTACAGATATTTGAATAGGGTAAGCCCTAAGGATTATTTTCCACTCCCCCATATTGATATTCTAGTTGATAATACAGCACATCACAGAGTGTTTTCCTTCATGGACAGTTTCTCAGGCTACAACCAAATCAAAATGGCGCTTGAGGACATGGATAAAACAACGTTTGTCACGCAGTGGGGCACTTTTTGCTATAAGGTGATGCCATTCCGACTAAAAAACGCTGGGGCAACCTATCAGCGTGCCATGGTAAATTTATTTCTTGACATGATACATCACGAAATAGAGGTCTACATGGACGATATGATAGCCAGATCTCAAACAGAAGAAGAGCATCTTGATCACTTACAAAAACTGTTTGAGAGACTGAAGAAGTACAAGCTGAGGTTGAATCCAAACAAATGCACATTTGGGGTACAGTCTGGTAAACTCCTAGGTTTTGTCGTCAGCAACAAAGGTATCGAGGTCGATCCTTCCAAAGTTAAAGCAATACAAGAGATGCCTGCTCCTCATACTGAGAAGGAAGTCAGAGGATTCTTGGGGCGTTTGAACTACCTTGTCAGATTCATCTCTCACCTGACAGCTACTTGTGAACCAATCTTCAAATTGTTGAAGAAAGATCAAGTAGTCAAATGGAATGACGAGTGCCAAGTTGCTTTAGACAAAATCAAAGAATACTTACAAGAGCCTCCTGTGTTGATTCCACCAGTCGAGGGAAGACCATTGATCATGTATCTAACTGTTTTAGAAAATTCAATGGGATGTGTATTGGGGAAGCATGACGAGTCTGGACGAAAAGAGCACGCTATTTATTACCTGAGCAAAAAGTTTACCGAATTTGAAACAAGATATTCACTTCTAGAGAAAACTTTTTGCGCTCTGGCATGGGATGCTCGCTGGCTAAGACAGTATATGCTGACTCATACTACCCTGTTGATATCTAAAATGGATCTGATAAAATACTTCTTCGAGAAGCCTGCTCTCTCTAGGAGAATAGCGAGATGGCAGATGATCTTGATAGAATATGACATATAATATACTACCCAGAAAGCAATAAAGGGTAGTGTATTAGCCGATCACCTTGCTCACCAAGCTATAGAAGACTACCAATCCATGAAATTCGAATTTCCGGATGAAGGCATCATGACATTAGACAACTATGAAGAATTCAGGCCATATGAAGGACCTGAACAAGGATCCCGATGGACCTTGTTCTTTGATGGGGCATCCAACGCACTTGGCAATGGTATCGGTGTTGTACTCATGTCTCCTGAAGGGTGTCATACTCTGTTTACCGTAAGACTCTGCTTCAATTGTACAAACAACATGGCGGAATACAAAGCATGCATCTTTGGTCTCAGAGCTGCCATTGACTTAGGGATCAAATCCTTGAATGTGTTTGGAGATTCAGCTCTGGTCATCAGTCAGATTAAAGGGGAATGGGACACCAAACACCCTAACATTATCCCTTATAAAGAACATGTTTTGATATTGCTATCACATTTTCAGAAGATTACCTTCGAGCATTTCCCGCGAGAAGAAAATCAGCTAGCAGACGCACTAGCCACAATGTCATCTATGTTTAAACTTAATTGGGATAACGAGGCTCCCTACAAATGAACGAATGGATGAACCAGCACACTGTCACGAGATTAATACTGAAGAAGTAGTCGACCAGTCTTGGTTTCATGAAGCCAAGAGGTATCTTGAGGCTCAAGAATATCCAGAAGGAGCTTCAGTCAATGATAAGAAGTTCTTAAGGAGATTTTCTGCTATGTTCTTCCTTAGTAACGACATCCTGTACAAACGCAATCATGACTTTGTGTTACTTTGGTGCGTAGATAAGGTTGAAGCTGAAAGGATCGTGGCTGAATTGTATGAAGGCAGTTTTGGCACCCATTCAAGTGGGTATACGATGGCAAAGAAAATCCTACGGGCAGGCTATTACTGGTCTACCATGGAAGCAGATTGTTATCAACACTCTCGAACCTGCCATAAGTGTCAGATTTATGCTGACAAGGTGTACGTACCTCTGGTTCCTCTAAATGTCTTGACGGCTCCTTGGCCCTTTGCTATGTGGGGGATTTATATGATTGGGGAAATCAAGCTAACAGCCTCCAATGGACACCGCTTCATCCTAGTGGCCATTGACTATTTTACAAAGTGGGTTGAGGAAGCCTCATTCGCTTCCGTCACTAAGAATGGTGTCGCTCGGTTCATCAAACAAAACCTCATTTTCTGGTATGGTATCCCAGAAAGGATCATCATTGATAATGGTACAAATCTCAACAACATTATGATCACCGCCTTGTGTGAGCAATTCAAGATTCAGCATCAAAATTCTTCTCCTTACCAGCCGAAGATGAATGGTGTTGTCGAAGCTTCAAATAAGAACATTAAAAAGATCATATAGAAAATGACAGTCACGTACAAAGACTGGCATGAGATGCTACCATTCGCTCTCCACGGTTATCGTACCACAGCTTGCACATCGACCAGGGAAACACCCTATTCTCTGGTTTACGGCATGGAGGTTGTCTTGCCTATCGAGGTCCAGATCCCCTTTCTGAGGATTATGAAGGATGCAGGGTTGAATGATGACGATTGGATCCAGACTCGACTTGGTCAACTGAACTTGATTGATGAGAATTGACTTACTGCTGTTTGCCATGGTCAAATGTATCAAAAATGGATGATCAAGGCTTTCAACAAGAAAGTCAGGCGCCAAGTGTATCAAGTTGGGGACCTAGTGTTCAAACGCATCATATTGCCACAAGGTGATCCCAGGGGCAAATAGACTCCTACCTATGAAGGACCATTTGTAATCAAAAGCATATTCTCTGGTGGAGCAATGATCTTAACCACCATGGATGGCAACGACTTACCGCACCCTGCGAACGCAAACATAGTCAAAAGATACTACGTATAAGAGACCCGCTAGGTTGACACACCTAGGAAAAACAAGGGAATCCCGGCGAACCTAAAAGGTTCAGGAAAAAATTAGGGATAAAACAAAAAAAATTTGTACACCTAGCAAGTTGAAAACCCGAAAGGGCGACTTGGGCAAAAAAGGGTTTCCCGGTGGACTGAAAACCTGAAAGGGAGGTCCAGGCAAGAGTTAGGGAATTAAAGCGTATGACTATGTCCCATTGGATCACCTTACAGACAACCTGCAAACTCAAGTTCTGATCAATCCAATCAACTTTGGACAAGGCAACAAATAGACGAGATGCTCAGAGATACGAAGGCTATAGAAGAATGGGAACCCCATGGGATTATTTCACATAACTATATTTTATTTGTATCAAAATTTTCATTTTTCACGACGGAATTCTTTTACTAGAATGATTTTCTCATTGTACAAAAATACTTACTCAGAGTCAATACACAGATATCTCTTTGAAAGTGCAAAAACTATCTGTTTTTCTTTACCCTTATGTTTTGTTTACAAAAACGTCCAATGATTCATTGTTGAACATATGCATTTGAACATAATTACTATTTACAAATAAACAAAATAAAAGAAATTTCCTATGGCTTTAAGAGATAGGGAAATCTCTCTAAGTTTATCTCCATAAAATTCCCCATAGGGTGCAGTTTAATCCCCAGCAGAATAAAGCTTCCAGTTATCAATCCCCAGTAGAAGTCCTTCAAATTCCCAAGATTTCCCAACAAGATTTTACAAGCAGTACATGGCATTTCCCTCACAACATAGTTTATTTCTCTGAACGGAAGATCATCAGCACTTCGACTTCAAGACATGAAGACCTACATATCCTCATCAGCAGTCAAGGATTTATTTTCCCCGATCTAACAACAATGAAGCAAATTAGCTCACATACGCATACATTGCATCCATATATAATAAACATTGATAAAACGAATGCATTATATCATACATTTCGTACAACACGACTTTGCATTTTAGCTAACCTTTTACCCTTTTCAGGATAAGATTAACAGCTACCATTAATAATGTTCAGAGTTTTCAGATACAGTACATATACGCTCCAGACACGGATGCCATTCTGATACTCATTCAGAATCAACTTTCAGAAACAGTTCAGATACACTCCAGACACTGATGCCATTTTGATACTCATTCAGATTCAGTCTTCAGATACAATTCAGATACGCTCCAGAAACAGATGCCATTCTGATACTCATTCAGATTCAGTCTTCAGATATGCTCCAGACATAGATGCCATTCTGATACTCATTCCGATTCAGTCTTCAGATACAGTTCAGATACGCTCCAGACACAGATGTCATCCTGATACTCATTCAGATTCAGTCTTCAGATACAGTTTAGATACACTCCAGACAGGGACGCCAGTCTCATACTCATTCAGATTCAGTTTTCAGATACAGTTCAAATACGCTCCAGACACGGATTCCATTCTGATACTCATTCAAATTCAACTTTCAGATACAGTTCAAATACTCTTCAGACACAGATGCCATTCTGATACTCATTCTTTCAGCTTACAAATTACAATTTAGCAGTCACTTTGGATGGCATCTACAAGCCCATCTCCAAAAACTTCCTATCACCTCTCCAAATGGCATCTTTAATCCCATTCTCTCAACCTTCACATCGTCGAGTGCAAATTTCTGGGCACTCTAGTGTTCAATCATCTTCCACCTTCGAGTCACGAATGGCAAAGCTTGCCCATCTAACTCTTCAGGTTTAAGAAGAATGAACAGGGGCAGCTGTTGTACCCCAAAATTTTTCCTCTCACTTATCAAGAATTTGCTTACAAGATCTCCTTGGGCTCAAGACTACACTAGGGTTTGATCAGCTCAAGACATCTCCTCCTTAGGCACTGGTGACCAAAATTAGGGTTTGAGTTTGCACAAGGATTTTTGAACTTCCATGGCCCCATATGACTTTCATAGGTCATTATGGACCCTCAAGATTACTTATGTCATGTTTCAGGCTTTGAATCAAAGTTTTGCTCAGTCAATTGAGCAATTGACCTAAAAATCAGCTGTATTAGGGAAAAAGTCAACTATGGCCAATTTACAGTCAAAATTCATAATTTTTGATGCACATCAACATTTTAAACTCATATGTATCATTTGATCAAGTTTGAACCACAACTCCTTAAGAAATTTGATCAAATCTCAAAAAGGGCAAAATGGTCAAAATTAGGGTTTTTACTTGGAAAGGGCAATTTCTGATTTTTGACCTAGCAATTGATCAATTGGTTTAAGGCATGATCTCAAGAGTCCAATTGCATCATTTGGACCTAATGACATGGCTCCAAAAATTGCTAAAGTCCAATGGATTGACAGATGAATTTTCAGTCAATTGATCAAAAGTCAACTGTATACTGAAAAGTCAAACTTTGAATTTTTGGTCAAATTCAAATGTCAAAAGATCATGATTCATCAAAACATGCCAAAACATGAAACTTGTTCATCAAGAAATCAAGAATTCAAGATTTCATCTTGAAATGTTAAAATTTCTTAACTTAGAAAATTTTCTAAGTATGAAAATTTTCTTATTTTTTCATAACTTTAAGCCAAATTTTCACCATGATGCAAGATGATTCAAAGGAAACTCCCAACATTAAAGTTGTATATCTCTATGAAATCTACAACTTTTCTTCACACAACTTCTCCTAAAAGTGCTTGGATCTCAAGTTATAATTTTATGAATACATGCTCATGAACTAAAAAAGACTTAGTGAAATTTTGCCCTAGTTAGGCAGATTTTTGACCTAACCTCATGGCAATTTTTCACATAGTTCCAAGGGGAATCTTCAAATTCAATTCAAAGATGATTTTAAGAGAACATTGCAAGCTTTCCAAAATGTCTAAGAACTCATTGAGATCATTCTTGAGTAGGGATAATCGAAGGGATGAAGTTGGTGTTTTGTCACTTGAATTATAGGCCATTTTCATGATGAACACAATTGCAAATCAATGTTAGGATGCATAATCTTTGCCTTGCAGACCTCAAACTTGTTTGTCACTCCATAATTAATGGATTACACAAACATTTAAGATATAATTCAAGTGATTTAAGCTTTATCCAATTCACATTGCCATTTTGGGAAGAAAGTTTACAATACCATTCTTGAAAAGCAAGCTTTATGCATAAAGTCCACTCTTGAGCCTCTAACTTGTTCCCTCTGATCACACTTTATATACAAAGTCATAAGCAAGTGTGTTTAAAGCATAAACACTCTATCTTAGCAAGTACACAAGACATTGAAACTTGTTTTTCTCAAAAATCACATGTTATGCATAAACATGTAATTTCAAATTCTAATCAACAACAAGTCTCAAAACTTGTTGCTTATAAATAGAAGCACTATTTGTGAGCTAAAAAAATAGCTGGAAGACCCAAAAACACACTCAAACTCCCTCTAGCCAGAAATTGTCTCAAAACACCATTTATGTGCAAGTTCTGACTTTACATACCAAACTCCAAACCCCCTCGTGCGTTCTTTGGCCTTTCACTTCCAAAAGCTTCTAAACATCAAATACAAACCATCCAAAGTCTATTTGCTCAACTGTAACACCTCCATCATCAAGTTGCATTTTCAAGAACAGGGGTCTGCAATTTGACTTCTCCAGAGCTCCTCAGCCACCCTCAGCTTAAGCTAATCATTGCATTAGCTTCCTGGGACCTCAAGGAAGCTAACCTGATCCTCGCAACACTTTGAATCAAGCTCATTTGCATTTCACGATTTCCAGTTTTGAGGTACTTTTCTTGAACTTCCATCTTATTACTTAGGCATTGTTAGGCTTGCATTTGTGAAGATAAAATGTAGACCTCATTGCCACGAAGATGTACATATCCATAGTTTGCATTTACATGGCCTGGGCTTAGAGAATTTTAGAGTTGAAGTTTCTGAAATTTTTAGGGTTCATATTAGGGCCAGAGGAATTCTCATTTATCTTTGACTTTTAGCCTTAGTTATTTACATGGTTAGATTCGTGAGGAAGAATGCAACAACTTTCATTTTGTCACTTTCCATTTTTGTTGAGAAATGAAGAAGTCACAGGTACACCGACTGGAGGTTAAAGATGAAGTCATCAGGACTTGATTTTCCTTACAAATTTATGGTTTTGTTTATATATTTGGATGTATATCCACCCCAGTGGTAAAACGCGCGCATGTTAACCTATGGGACCTATGTTCGAGCCCTAGTGTACCCTTTTTTCATTTTCACATTTTTTTAACATTTTCTGATTTGTTTGTTTGCATGCGCTGGGCCCTTTGGGCCTGGCTCTTTTTTATTTTGCTGATTAACCCCCTTGCCTACTTATGCTCCTCTAGCCCAATTTATTTTATTTTTCTTATTTTTATTTTACTTTTTTTAATTGTTTTTTCACCAATATTAAAAATCATAACAAATACAATAAAATGATATATTTTATATTTTGACTTATTTTATTTTTTAAATAAAAAATATTTTATTTACTATCCTTTATTCATTTTTTCTTATAGACTTAATTTATATTATATTATTTATTTTTTTCTTCATACAACTTATAAATATTTTCAAGATAAAAAATGTTAAAAAATACTTTCCTTAAAATTATTTTCTTTTGATTGATTAATAGAGTTAGGGTTTTTTCTTTTAAAATATTTTTCTTAATAAATTCAAATTTAATTAACTACCTTTTTTATTTAAATTAGGTTAAGACAAAAATCTTTTCTAAAAGAAAACAAACAAAATTCATTTTCTTTACATTTTGCGTCCTTGTACATTTATTCATTTTTGTATATACTTGTATATTATATTCATCTCATTCCTTGTATATTTATGCAATTCAATATGGTTGTAATAGATACCCATAAATGTTGTAATAGCATAGTAATTTTAAATTTCGCAATTTATCGCTTTTACATAACATGCTAGTAATTAGGGTTTGTATGGAAAGAATAAAACCAATCAAGTAGAAAACCCTAATTCAAGACAAAAACAAGCATGAAAACAACACACTTGTACACAAGCACCCCTAGGGTTATCCCATTTAGTTGCCTTATACAAAATGGCCATACTACGCATGTAAGGTATCTTAGCAAAAACAAGCAAATACAAGATCATAGTCCCTCGATGATGCTATCTAAGTTGCCTTACAAATGATATTAGTCCCTCAAGAAGAATGCTAAGATACCTTGAAATATTGCTAATCATGGTTATACGATGACCCACGCCCCTCCCGTTTACATCCAAAGATAGGGTTGCTTACCAAATCAATGGTAAGACAACAATGTTAAAGGAAAAGGAAATGAACAAGAAAGACATTTTAGTAGGTAGATTGCTCATAATTACTTGCTCCATTTCAAAACAAACATCTTTTCTATTTTCAAAACAATCACATACACTTTCAAACATCTTACAAAAGTGAAAACATTTTCAAAAGATCAACATCTTTGTATACATTCTTACGAACGAGAATCATTACAAAGATTGCCTAATCAATGGCCACTTTACGAAATACTTTCAAAAACCACCCAAAGCACAATTTCAAACAAAAGCAAGTGATCTAGCAAGTAACTAAGAGCCCATGGAAAACCATGGATGAAAAGGGTGCTAATACCTTCCCTTTTCATAATGTACCCCCCGAACTCAAGAAACAATCTCAAAGGTCTTTCCTGTGCTTTTTCACATTTCCTTTTGGATAAAAGAAAAGTCGTTGGTGACTCTTGCTAACCGCAACATTTGCGATCAAATGCAAAACCTTCAATTCAGTTCTCCCACCGTATCACAGTAGGCAACTCGAGGGACATGTAGGGACTATGATCTTTATGACGACTTTGAATCGCGGGTCATTGTTAAGTTATCCCTACGTTCGAGGGATACGACCATTATTTCTGAGGCAACCAAGTGAGGCAAACCCTAGGAGTGAGTATGTGAATGTGTTTGGTTTCAGTTATTTAATCTTTGCACAAGTAAGGTGATCTACTGTTTTAATTTTATTTGTCTTTTGCATGCAAGCCTATTATCCATACATCTAGACAGTTCATAGTTGCGGAAATTAAAAGCAGGAAAGTAAATCTACGCTATTAAAAGGCTTCGGGGAGGGGGTTACATGACCAAAAACCGGGGATTAAATAGTAAATAATAAGCGGTAAACCCTAATTAAAAAAACTATTACAAACCCGAAGCAAATACAATAATTGGAAAATAAAATATTGCACGGGAGAATTAAGTACAAGAATCAAAGTTTAAATTCTAAAAATCTAATCAATTAAAGAGAAAATATTTTTTTGTATTTTATTATTGAGAAAAAATATTTGAAATCTTAACCTAAATCTAATTAATTAAAGAAAAATATTTTTTGGTATTTTATTGAAAAAATTAAATATTTGTGAATTAAACCTAATTTGTCTAATTAATTTTAATTATGAAAACAATCAAGTCAATATCATTAAATTAATTATTTTCCAAAAAAAACTAATTTTAATAAAAAACCTAATTCTACATTTTTGTGGTTTTCCTGATTTTATGATTAAATAAAAAAATGATTTTTTTTGTTGTTTTGTAAAAAGAAATTAATCAAATAAAACAAAAGAAAATAAAGAAAGAAAGTAATTGGGCCTGTGGTGAAAGCAGGTTAGGGGGTGTGGAATGGAATTTTTAAGTCCAGAATTATAGGCCCATTTGCCCACGTGGGGATTCAGTGCAGCTGGCCTTCAAGAGGTCCACCACGCTCCTGCATGCTTGAGGCGTTAGATCTGGCAAGGACATGATCTGATGGCGTGGATTTGAGGATGCATGATGGCCCTTTTGAAGGCGAGGCTCGCTGGATCTAGGACAAAGAAATTGGAAAATATGAAAACGTGAGATGCTGGGATCGAACCCATACCCCTTTGCTTCACCGCCTGCACCTTTTCCATCTGTGCTGGGAGGGTTAGTTGTAAATATAATAACATAAATAAAATATAAAGGAAATAAAGTGGTTTTTTCCAAACGCGCGCGTGATTCAAATCATCCAATGGGATTCTGCCACCTAATTGTCTTCTTCCCCATAACTGTTGTTTTTGGCCACACTTTTACCTACAGTCGTTTCCGTCACTAAAAGCTATGGTGATGGATTTTGTTCGTAGCCATAAACCTGTAAAATTCAAAAACGCAGCACAAGCAGAATAAATTCAAACCAAAGACATGGATCAATTGTAAATCATCTTCTAAGCATGATAGTACCCCTGATTTTGTCCAATTTGGCCTCTATATGGAATTCCCAATTTGGGACCTCAAAACCCTAACAATGACATCATGCCATTCATGCACTTAAACTTCAATCAACCCAATCAAAAACATTGCAAATATAATAGCAAGCATGGATATATGATCAAAACATGTTTATGATGGATAAATTATTGAAAACGAATCTTAAAAAAAGATGCAAATTGTGGCACTGTGAGGCGTGATTTTTGAAGGTTTTAAGGCTTCAGGATGATTGGAATGGCTTCAGAAAATGTCCAAGAACAGATTGCTGGCCTTGGAATTGCTTGAATCAGTCTATGGAGGAATATGTGATCAGCACTTTTTTGATAAAAAATTGAAGTTGACCTCCTTGTTTCCACGACCCAAAAACCCTCTCTCATGCTTTGTAAATGTTGTGTATATATCATAGAATGATTAAGGTCAACAAAAATTGATCATATCTTTGCAAATTATGGAGATTTGATTTCATTCTTTGCCTTGTATGATTTGTTTCCAAAATAAACCAAATTAATATCTTTTCCAATCAATTAGCTCTTGCACGAATTTTTTGATTTGCTAGTTGTTCATGGACTCATAATATGCTCATAAAATAAAATCTTTGATTTTATTTGATTATTCTACTATTTAAATTGATTTATTTTGATTTAAATGGATAAAAAATCAAAATAAATAATAAAAATAATAAAATAATAGGTGCATAAGCTCAGGGGTCGTGGGACATCTTAGTAACAAGTTTCAAATAAGAAAACATGGACCCATTTGGAAAAAAAGTCATTTTGATCAATATTGACTTCATGCACATTTCCAAAAATTGGTCAATTTTGACAATACATATCTCCCTCAATTTTAACCCTAAGAGGGTGTTATTGGACTTTTTTGAAAGCTTAGGATGTCCCCTAAACAACCCTTTTGTTTTCATCTCAATTGGCTCTTCCATGTTCATGTAAGGAGCTTTCACCCAAAAGGTGTTTTTGTTGACTTTTCAAAAGGACCTAAAATGTAGAAATTCATATCATTTTATGAGTGCATATTTTGAACTTGTGGGATGAAGATTAATTGTAGGGAATTACAACCTCCTCAAAATTATCCTTGGATGGAAAATTTATGATAAAGTATGAGAAATTTATGCTTGGTCAAAGTTTGGTTGACTTTTCCTATGAAACCCTAATTTAGAAACTTTTGGGTTTTGATGAATTTGGGGGCACTCCTTGAGGAATCATGATCAACCCTTGATCAAATGATGGATTTCTCTTCAAAATGTTGATGTTGACCAAAAATGTTGAAGTTTTACTGTATGTGGGCCACAATTCACTTTTGACCTAGTACAATTGATTTTCAAGCATCTGAGCAGTTGACTGAGCCAACTTGTTGTGCAAGGCATGAAACTTGAGATGGATGATCTTGAGAACATATTAGGACCATGTAAGACATTTGGGACCTTTGGAGTTCCCACACCCTAATGAAAATGGAAATCCTAGTTTGAGGTACACTGCCTTAGGAGAGAGTTTGTCTGATCAACTCTTGGGCATCCTTGAACAATTTGGGGATCTCAATGTGCATGCATTGAGTAAAATGAGAGGGAAAATTTTAGGGTACAACAGTTGCCCCCGTTCAATCTTCTTAAACCTGAGGATGTAGATTGGCTGTCTGCCTTTCGTAATCTGAAAGTGGAAGATGATTGAACACGAGAGTGCCTAGAAATTTGCACTCGTATGAGATGGTGCTGGACTATGCAGGTAGTATCAGGAATGGGCTTACAGATTCGTTTGGAGGAGATGACGGAAGGTCACCGGAGATTGGCTTAAAGATTCTGTTTGGAGGAGATGACGGAAGTTCACCGGAGATGGGCTTAAAGATGCCATCCGGAAGATATGATGGATAATCGTCAGAGATAGGCTTAAAGATGCCATCTAGAGGATGTTGATTTCCCGAGATATTCCTTTGATAAGAATTTCTGTTCCTGTCGTTAAGGAGGAATCTGCTGAGGAATGTTGGTCTCTGTCTTGGGAGAAATGGAATTTTAGGAACTTCAGTTGTCTGTTACTCTACTGGGGAATCATCTCTTAGTCGAGGAGATGAAAATGAACTGCTATCTGGTCGTGCTCCAGGCCTTACAGTGATTTGCTGAGGATAATAAGATTAACTTCTATCTGGTCGTGCTCCAGGTTTCACAGTGACTTATTGGGGATATGAGATTTAAACTTGCTATCTGGTCGTGCTCCATGCTTTGTAATTTCTCATTTCTTATCTGGTCATGTTCCAGGCTTCAGAAGCAATTAAGTGGTTATTCGGTCGCATCCGGGTTTCAACTTGAATTTAAGGCATACTAACATCCGGTCATTTCCAGGCTTCATAGTAATTGGCCGAGTAAAATTCTATCTGGTCGAATTCCAAGCTTTGCAGTACCTCATAATGTTATCTGGTCGTGCTCCAGGTTTCACAGTGTCTCTTTCCGTTATCTGGTCGTGCTCCAGACTTCACAGTGTCTTATACCGTTATCTGGTCAATTCTAAGCCCTGGTAATTTGGAAAAATTAAGATATTATTCGGTCGATTTCCGGGCGTCATAGCTTGATTTTGAGATATACCACTATCTGGTCGATTCCAGGCTTCGTAGTATTTTGTACTATTATCCGGTCGTGTCCCGGGCTTCAGTAAATTAAGATATTATCTGGCCAATTTCTGGGCTTCATGGTATTTTGTAGAAATTAAGATATTATCCGGTCGATTTTTGGGCTGAATAACTTGAATTTGAGATATACCATTATCTGGTCGATTCCAGGCTTCGTAGTATTTTGGAGAAATCAAGATATTATTCGGTCGATTATCAGGCTTCATAGCTTGAATTTGAGATATACCACTATCTGGTCGATTCCAGGCTTTGTAGTATTTTGGAGAAATCAAGATATTATTCGGCCGATTTCTGGGCTTCATAGCTTTTTAAACTCGAATAGAAATCTTACTATCGATTTGACTGAACCAGGGAAAACTTGTGAGAACTTGATTTCATCTTTCCATGAAAGGTAAAGAGTTAGTCGTATGTAATGTCATGATGTATGAAATGTATTGAGTAATGATGTTCTCAAAATAAATGGGATTGTGCTGTATAATATGTATACGCATGCCATGATGTATTGATATGCAATGCTATTGTGATATTCTTTAGCTGGGGAAAACAAATCCTGGACTACTGCTGGAGAGTATAAGGAGTTGAGTTCTTCGTTTCTGCTGGGGATAGTGATCGGAGATGATTAGCTGGAGATTTACATCCATTCTGCTTGAGAATATTCTGCAGGGAGAGACTATGTCTGAGAACAATCCTATGAAGGAATGACTCTATGGGGAAGGGAGATACTATGTTAGAAGATCTGCTGATTTGGAGAAATAAACTCAGCTGGGGATGAACTTCCATTGCTGGAGAGAAGAGCTCTGTTGGAGATTGAGCTTCCGCTGTCAGAGAAATTAACTCTGCTCGGGAGATGGCTTTATAAACTGCTCATGGTTATAAAACTCGGCTGGGGAATGCAGATATCAGCATCCTGAAAGAGCCTGCTGGGGAAGGAATTCCCGCTTGAGGATATAGAGGTCGGGCCTTGGTTGTCTCGGCTCTGTGGGAGGTATAGGTATCACTGGATTGTATGTGATAGTAACTTCTCTTCCAACTGTCTCTGCCCCTTGTACCATGCTGGAAAAAGTATATGTGGAGATTTTGTGGATGGATCTATGTCGTTATTGTACTTGAACATGTATTTAATGAGTGTCAGGATGACATCCGTCTCTGGATCGTATCTGAACTGTACTTGAAACATGTGTTGAATGAGTGTCAGAATGACATCCGTCTCTAGATCGTATTTGAACTGTACTTGCAACATATGTTGAATGAGTGTCAGAATGACATCCATCTCTGGATTGTATCTGAATTGTACTTGAAACATGTGTTGAATGTGTGTCAGAATGACATTCGTCTATAGATCGTATTTGAAATGTACTTAAAACATGTGTCGAATGAGTGTCAGAATGACATCCGTCTCTTGATCGTATTTGAATTTTACTTGAAACATGTGTTGAATGAGTGTCAGAATGACATTCTTCTCTGGATTGTATCTGAACTGTATCTGAAAGTTGAATATGAAGGAGTATCAGAATGGCATCTGTATCTGAGGCGTATCTGAATTGTATCTAAAAGCTGAATCTGAATGAGTATCAGAATGGCATTCGTATCTGGAGTGTATCTAAACTGTATCTGAAAGCTGAATCTGAATGAGTATCAAAATGGCATCTGTATATGGAGCGTATCTGAACTATATCGGAAAGTTGAATCTGAATGAGTATTAGAATGACATCCGTATATGGAGCGTATCTGAACTGTATCTGAAAGTCGAATCTGAATGAGTATCAGAATCGCATCCGTATCTGGAGCGTATCTAAACTGTATATGAAAGTTGAATCTGAATGAGTATCAGAATGGCATCCGTATCTGGAGGGTATCTGAACTGTATCGGAAAGCTTAATCTGAATGAGTATCAGAATGGCATCTGTATCTGGAGCATATCTGAATTGTATCGGAAAGCTGAATCTGAATGAGTATCAAAATGGCATCCGTATCCAGAGCATATCTAAATTGTATCTAAAAGCTGAATCTGAATGAGTATCAGAATGGCATTTGTATTTGGAGTGTATCTGAACTGTAACGGAAAGCTGAATCTGAATGAGTATTAGAATGGCATCCGTATCTGGAGCATATCTGAACTGTATCGGAAAGCTGAATCTGAATGAGTATCAAAATGGCATCCGTATCTGGAGCATATATGAACTGTATCTCGATTCTGGAGCTCTTGATGAATGTTGATCAAGGTATAAGTCTTCCATTGATAGTCAGATGACGGGACATAGTCGTACGTTTTAAATCCCTAACTTTTTCCTGGACTGCCCTTTCAGGTTTTCAGTCCATCAGGATACCTTTTTGCCCAAACCACCTTTTCAAGTTTTCGACTTGTCGGGTGTACAATTTTTTTATGTATATTCCTAACTTTTGCCTGAACCCTTTTTGTTTGCCGGGATGCCCTTATTTTTTCCTAGGTGTGTCAACCTAGCGGGTCTTTTTTTTATGCGTAGTATTTTCCGACTATGTCCATGCTTTCAGGATGTAGAGAGTTGTCACTGTCCATAGTGTTGTGTTGTAGTATTGTCAAAAATTTTTTCTTGATGGAACATGATTCGTTGCTGGAATGCATGCGTAATGCCCCAAGCGATTCAGATGGAGATCTGCCCCTGGTTATTTGGCACTTTTGAAGAGACTTCCCCATGTGTGTTTAGACATTATGTCATGCCCCTTGCTTATGGAAGACCTGTTATTGGAAGTGTCTTTCTCACTGAGGTGATTCTGTCCATTGAGAGGATGTCTGTTCATTGAATATCCATTGTGCAGATTTCTCTGCTATCAAACAATTAGTCATATGCAAACAATGTCATTTAAAGAATGCAAAACTCATGGTTGTCTTGAAAATTTTTTGAAAATGTGTTTTGTGTAGTAAAACAAAATTTGCAAGAATGTGATATCAACTCAGGATTCGTAACAAAGCCTACAGGATTCAGGATACCTTTGTAATAGTATGCTCTCAAACTAACCAATGCTCCAGCTAGGAATTTTAAGGGTTATAATGTGGCCTGGTTCACGGTTCAAGAAACAAAGGATAAAGGATCAAATTTTATTTGTACCCAACCCTCTCTTCGTGATGTTCTTTAGTCCTATGCTCAATTATTTATGCGTTCAGATCCCGATTGAGTCTGGAATCTTTGCTCTGATACTTGGTGATGATTCAGAAACTGAACATTTGTTTTGAAAATACAGTTATTTTTGTAATCTTCTTTTTGTCGAGGATTTGTAGTAACCTCTTTTTTTGTTTTCGTTATCCCTTCTTTTGCCTGAACAGTTTCTTTTGTGATTACATTCAGCGGGATGCCCCAATTTTTTCTTAAGTCTCCTTCATAGGTTTTGACTTAACGGGCTTTTATTTCGAGAGATAATGACTGCCTGTCTTGATGATTATACGGAACCATCACCGTCTTTTGCTTTGGAAGGACGTCTTTGATGCCATTCATTGTGTATGAAGCGACATATTGTGACTAAATACGCCTCTGAATTAACTGAGAAAACTACCCTTCCCCAAGTTATGATTAAGGGTTTTAATTTGTGTGAAAAGAAAAAATCCTACTTCTTTGGATCGAAGGGGTTGACTAGGGATTATCTTCCTTATAACTCCACTGTTTAGGATTTGAAACAACGCCTGTACATCGTCAGCGGAGTCTGTTCGAAAGCATACTGTAGAGATTGTGGTATCATTTTCGTCATCCTCCCTCTAAGGCTTAGAGTTTTTAATCGAGAGTTGAATATGACCAAAGGAAATAAGAACGCATTTTTGAAATAGTGAATACAAATAAATTGATTCAAGACAAACATGTGCAATGCATTGATGAAATAACGAGGTTTGATATGAATAAACGTTCAAACCAATCAAAAGAAAATTACACATTGAAAATTCTAATGAACGAAAAGTCTTCTTGTGAGAACTTGTCACTTCAGATGGGATGCCTTGGAGGGATGGAAGAAGAACTCATCCTGACCGTCTTGTGCAAATTCTAGCGCTCCTTCATCAATCAAGCCTTGAATTTTATTTCTCAACGTCCAAAAACTGTTGGTGTCATGTCCAGGACTGTTGGAGTGGTACGCACATCTTGCATTTGGATTGTACCTTGGAGAGGCTATGTTGGGATTCTGAGGAGGGTCTCTTAACATAACCAACTTGGCCTTCAACATGCATTGCAATTATTGAGCCAATGACATGTTGATTCCGGTGAAGCGTCTTTCAGATGTATTCTTCTTATGTCGATTGACTCATTGTCATTGTAGAGGTTTTGGTTGGGCTTGTGATGTAGTAGCAATCTGGAAATGTCTGTTCCTGACCAAACCAACCTCTTCTCTCACTTGGGGCTGATTAATACCTTGATCCACAATTTTAACTGTTTGTTTCGTGGATCTGCATCCATCTTGGTGAAGCTTGTTGAGGAAGGCTCTTAGCCTTTCTTGTCCTCGAGCTAAGTTTTGGATAAGAGCCATCTGCCCCAGCATCTAGATTCTCATTGCTTCTACCTCAGCTTGCAGTTGTTCCAATTGTTCATCCTTGTTGTTGTCAGGACGTTCCCTGGTTAGATTCTCGGCGAAGAGTGTTTTCAAGTCTTCTTGCCCCTTGGATAGATTCAGGAGAAATTCCTTGAACTAGGCATCTTGAGCTCGGAGATCTTTGTTGTCTTGTTGGAGAGCCATTGCTGAAATAAACAGCTAGAACATGAGAGACCTGCTTTGAAACCTACTTATGCAATGATATGTATTATATATGTATGCAATGTTATCAAGGGTCTCGCGGGGTAAACAAGAAAATGTCAGAAGTTGAATTTTGTAGCTTTGATTGAAGAAATTTGTATCGTTGAGAGTCCTTCTACGAGAGTCAAGCTCACCATATCAAGTGGGTCATAGCCCCTGACTCAAGTTGTTGAGTTTTGATCTTCTAACGATATTGGCTAGAGGAAAATAAATCCCCTTGCCCCTTGCTAGACGTTTGGTTCATCATAAACTGCACCACAGGCCCTTGAGATCCTTGAAATGGTTAAGGAAATGCTATGGTATGATGTTATGATGTGTATGCTATGCGTTAAGCAAAATTGCAAGGTGATAAAGACAAATGAGTCTAAGAAGTCCAAGTTACTGGATAATGACTGCGAACAAATCCAGCAAGGAAATCATGTTGTTAGATAATAAAACCCTGCAAGTAGTTCAAGTTGAAAGCAAACAAGTCACACAAGCAGTCTTAGGTTTAGGCTCGCATGGGGTTTGCAGGTAAGTACCCTCTTGAAGTTGGGTTGGTTCAACCTATCCTAAAAATAGTAACCAGGTTCTAAGGGATCTCAATATCACTGATCTTCCCCCAGCTTCGTTCAATAGGCAATTGACTCGCAACCAAACAAAACTCAAGTGTCAAACCTTAATGAGTGTAGCATCGAGTATCTGTCAACCTTGGGCATACACCAAAGTCGGACATCTCGCTACGTCCTACTGGCCAAGTTGTGCAATTAAAGGTTCTAAGGTCAGTTGATGCTTTATGACACCACGCGGGGGCCTCGTACATCTCCCTGATTAACTCAAGGGTTACAGGTACCAACCAAAGTTCCACATCAACCTAGCTACTGCTTCAACCGTTTCGGTATACCCCAACACTGCTCCCTCAAAGTTTATTGCTACTTACATAAAAGGTGTTTCCCGATCCGGGTGTAGGATCAAATAACCCAAATAGTTCCCATAAATATAAAGCAAGCAAGACAATCAAGAGAAAGAAATTAAATATGACCTAGATCCCAATGTTTACCCCATTTTATATTTTAGTCCCCAGCAGAGTCGCCAGTTCTGTGATACCGTGGCAGAACTGACTGTTAATACTGTTTGCGTTTTTTGTTCGCAAATGTCAAGGTAAGCAAGAGTCACCACCGACTTTTATTTTATCCAATCAGGAAAAGGAAAAAGAACAGAAAAAACCTTTTTTTCGAGAAGTTTCTGAGTACGGGGGTAGATTATAGAAAGGGAAGGTATTAGCACCCTTTCTATCCGTGGTTTTCCACGGGCTCTTAGGTACTTGCTCATTTTGAAATTGCTTGTGTATTCCTGCTTTGAAAATTTTTGTTTTACTTCATTTTAACCCTTGTTTCTGTCCTCAAGAGTGTTACGAAGTTGTTTTTGAAAACTTTGTTTGGAAAGTGTTGGTGTGAAAAAGATTGTTTGTTTGAGCAAGTACTTAAGAGTTTTCTACCTACTCGAAAAAGACTGTTCGTTTTCCTTTTAGACAATGCTATCCCATTATTGAGAAATAGGTAGCACCGTCGTTGGAATTTTAAAGGGACGTTCAAAGGGACGAAATGGTCTCTGAAGGCAACAAGTAAGGATACCTTAGCATTTCGAAGGGACTATCGTCATAAGATCAATTCTTAGGAAACTCGAGGGACAAGTAAGGACTATGATCTTTATGACGACTCTGAATCGTGGGTCATTGCTAAGGTATCCCTATGTTCGAGGGACACGACCATTATATCCGAGGCAACCAAGTGAGGCAAACCCTAGGAGTGAGCATGTTCATTTGTTTGATTTCAGTTATTTAATCTTTGCACAATTAAGGTGATCTACTATTTTAATTTTATTTGTCTTTTGCATGCAAGCCTATTATCCATACATCTAGGCAGTTCATAGTTGCGGGAAAAAAAACGGGAAAGTAAATCTACGCTATTACAAGGCTTCGGGGAGGGGGTTACATGACCAAAAACCGGGGATTAAATAGTAAATAATAAGTGGTAAACCCTAATTAAAAAAACTATTACAAACCTGAAGCAAATACAATAATTGGAAAATAAAATATTAAGCGCGAGAATTAAGTACGAGAATCAAAGTTTAAATTCGAAAAATCTAATCAATTAAAGAGAAAATATTTTTTTGTATTTTATTATTGAGAAAAAATATTTGAAATCTTAACCTAAATCTAATTAATTAAAGAAAAATAATTTTTTGGTATTTTATTGAGAAAATTAAATATTTGTGAATTAAACCTAATTTGTCTAATTAATTTTAATTATGAAAACAATCAAGTCAATATCATTAAATTAATTATTTTCCAAAAAAAACTAATTTTAATAAAAAACCTAATTCTACATTTTTATGGTTTTCTTGATTTATTGATTAAATAAAAAAATGATTTTTTTTGTTGTTTTATAAAAAGAAATTAATCAAATAAAACAAAAAAAAATAAAGAAAGAAAGTAATTGGGCCTGTGGTGAAAGCAGATTAGGGGGTGTGGAATGGAATTATTAAGCCCAGAATTATAGGCCCATTAACCACGTAGGGATTCAGTGTAGCTGGCCTTCAGGAGGTCCACCACGTGCCTGCATGCTTGAGGCGTTAGATCTGGCCAGGACATGATCTGATTGCATGGATTTGAGGATGCATGATGGCCCTTTTGAAGGTAGGGCTCGCTGGATCTGGGACAAAGAAATTGGAAAATATGAAAACGTGAGATTCTGGGATCGAACCCAGACCCCTTTGCTTCACCGCCTGCGCCTTTGCCATCTGGGCTGGGATGGTTAGTTGTAAATATAATAACATAAATAAAATATAAAGGAAATAAAGTGGTCTTCACCAAACACGCGCGTGATTCAAATCACCCAATGGGATTATGCCACCTAATTGTCTTCTTCCCCATAACTGTTGTTTTTGGCCACACATTTACCTACAGTCATTTCCGTCACTAAAAGCTACGGTGACGGATCTTGTTCGTAGCCATAAACCTGTAAAATTCAAAAACGCAGCAAAAGCAGAATAAATTCAAACCAAAGACATGGATCAATTGCAAATCATCTTCTAAGCATGATAGTACCCCTGATTTTGTCGAATTTTGCCTCTATATGGAATTCCCAATTTGGGACCTCAAAACCCTAACAATGGCATCGTGCCATTCCTCCACTTAAACTTCAATCAAACCAATCAAAAACATTACAAATAGGATAGAAGGAATGTATATATGATCAAAACATGTTTATGATGGATAAATTATTGATAATGAATCTTGAAAAAAGATGCAAACTGTGGCACTGTGAGGCGTGATTTCTGAAGGTTTTAAGGCTTCAGGATGATTGGAATGGCTTCAGAAAATGACCAGGAAGGAATTGCTTGCCTTGGAATTTCTTGAATCAGTCTATGGAGGAATATGTGATCAACACTTTTTTTGATAAAAAATTGAAGTTTAACTCCTTGTTTTCACGACCCAAAAACCCTCTCTTATGCTTTGTAAATGTTGTGTATATATCATAGAATGATTTAGGTCAACAAAAACTGATCATATCTTTGCAAACTATGGAGATTTGATTTCATTCTTTGCCTTGTATGATTTGTTTCAAAAATAGACCAAATTAAGATCTTTTCCAATCAATTAACTCTTGCACGAATTTTTTGATTTGCTAGCTGTTAATGTACTCATAATATGCTCATAAAATCAAATCTTTGATTTTATTTGATTATTCTACTATTTAAATTGATTTATTTTTATTTAAATGGATAAAAAATAAAAATAAAAAATAAAAATAATAAAATAATAGTTGGATAAGCTCAGGGGTCGTGGGCCATCTTAGGAACAAGTTTCAAACAAGAAAACATGGGCCTATTTGGAAAAAAAGTCATTTTGATCAATATTTACTTCATGCACATTTCCAAAAATTGGTCAATTTTGACAATACATATCTCTCTAATTTTAACCCTAAGAGGGTGATCTTGGACTTTTTAGAAATCTTAGGGTGTCCCATAAACAACCCTTTTGGTTTCATCTCAATTGGATCTTCCATGTTCGTGTAAGAAGCTTTGACCCAAAAGGTGTTTTTGTTAACTTTTCAAAAGGACCTATAATGTAGAAATTCATATCATTTTATGAGTGCATATTTTGAACTTATGGACTGAATATGAATTTTATGGAATTGCATCCTCTTCAAAATGAGCCTTGGATGGAAAATTTTTGATAACGTATCAGGAAGTTATGCTTGGTCAAAGTTTGGTTGACTTTTCCCATGAAACCCTAATTTTGCAACTTTTGGTTTTGATGAATTTGGGTGCACTCCTTGAGGAATCATGATCAACCCTTGATCAAATTATGGATATCTCTTCAAAATGTTGATATTGACCAAAAATCTTGAAGTTTGACTGTGTGTGGGCCACAGTTGACTTTTGACCTAGTACAATTGATTTTAAGGCATCTGAGCAGTTGACTGAGCCATCTTCTTGTGCAAGGCATGAAACTTGACATGGATGATCTTGAGAACATACTGGGTCCATGGAATACATTTGGGACATTTGGAGTTCCCACACCCTGATGAAAATGGAAACCCTATTTTGAGGTACACTGTCTTAGGAGAGAGTTTGTCTGGTCAACTCTTGGGCATCCTTGAGCAATTTGGGGATCTCAATGGGCATGTATTGAGTAAAATGAGAGGGCAAATTTTGGGGTACAACAGAAGGAAACAAGTAAAGATACCTTAGCATTTTGAAGGGACTATCGTCATAAGATCAATTCGTAGGTAACTCGAGGGACAAGTAGGGACTATGATCTTTATGACGATTTTGAATCACGGGTCATTGCTAAGGTACCCCTATGTTCAAGGGACGTGACCAATATTTCCGAGGCAACCAAGTGGGGAAAACCCTAGGAGTGAGCATGTGCAAGTGTATTTTTTCTGTTAATTATCTTTGCACAATTAGGGTTTTCTACTGTTTAATTTCAATTTGTCTTTCCATACAATCCTATACATACATCTAAGCAGTTTATAGTTTACGGAAATTAAAAAGCGAGAAATTAGAGTCCTAGCTATTACATGGCTTTGGGCAGATACATAATTATTTTGACTGAAAATAAAATGCGGAATTAAAGCCCTATTTAAAAATATTACAAACTCAGAGCATTTACAAATAATGATAAAAAGGAAAATCCAAAGCGCGCGGCCAATTAAATGCAAGAAATAATTCGGCAACCTAAAAATCTAATTTAAGAAAATATTTATATTGTTTTTGAGGAAAAATTAGGTTAAGTAAAGAATTAAACCCTAATTCTAATTATTTTGAGTTATAATAAAAGACATTAAATTACCCTAATTAATCTAATTAATTAATAAAAATATTTTTTACAAAAAAGATTTTAGATGTTTTTTATGATTTTTGATTAAATAAAAAAAAATAGGATTTTTTTGGTGTTATTAAAAAAGATATGATTAATAAATAAAAATAATTAAAGAATGAAAAAAACAAAGACTTGGGCCTGCATAAGCACCCAGGCGGGTGTGTTTCTGATTTTTGTTAGGCCCAATATGGCTGAGCCCAGTTTGCACCAGATCCTGTGCTAGCACGCTTGGAAGGTACACCATGGTCTCTCCTTGATTGGAACGTTGGATCTATGTTGGCAATGATCTAGTGGCTGGATAAATAGGGCACATGATGGACGCCTAGCTTTGAATGTATGGAATCTACAAGTGTATATTGAGAAAATAAGGAAAATGCTGGGATCTGGGATCGAACCCAGGTCCTTCCACTCATTCCATGATTTCCCTGCCATCTATGTTACGCTGCTTAGTTGTTATAATAATAACATTAAAACATAATATGTGAAACAAAATGGATGAGCTGGAAAACACGTGTGAAATTCAAATGGGCCAGTGGGGTGGTGACAAGTCACTGTCTTCTTCCCTGTCCGTCATTTTAGATCTCATATCTATACCTATGGACAAATGTCCATAGCTATACACTTGCAAGGTTCAAAAATCCATACCACGTATGATAAATTAATTCTAAAGACACCAATCAACTCGTCTTGATCTCACGAGCATCATGTCATCATTTTCTTGGCCTAATTTCACCTTGTACAGAAAAGCCCCAAAATGGCTTCTTAAACCCTAACCATGGAAAATATCAGTATACGCAACAAAACATCAATTAAATTATCCTAACATATTGCAAATATGTTAACAATCACAAGTATATCATTCAAACATGCCTAAGATGCAAGAATTATCATAAACAATTTTGAGAAAAGATGCAAACCGTATGGAGCCTAGGGGACGATTATGGGCTTGGGAATGCTTGGAATGAATTGTACTAGCTCCAAGAGATGTCTAAGAAGCATTTGGGAGCTTTGGAATGGCCTGAATCAACCTCTATATGAGAAAATGATTCAACACTTTTTGTCCAATTTTTGAATTTTCTTTCTCTCTTCTCACGGCTGCAACCCCTTGTCCCTTGCGTTGTTTTTGTTCATTATATGTAGTATGAAGAATTAGGGTAACAATTTTGGATCCAATCTTGAGAATTGATGGATAAAATATTTGATCTTTAAGCCATATTCTTTCATTCCAAACTTGACCAAATCATGCCTTTTTTGCCTTGATCCGATTTGGCTTGATTAGGCCAGCTCAAATAGATTTGATCTTCATCAAAATCAGATCATCAAAACAATCTTTGATATTTTTTGCTATTTATTTGATTTAATGTGATTTTTAATAAATAAAAATCAAAATAAAATAAATAGATAGAGAAAATAAGGTATGGATGCTGATTTGGGTTATGGACCATGTCCTCAACAAGATACAATCCTAAAATGCTAGGCCCTTTCGGCAAAAAATGCATTTTTGAGCACATTTGACTTTTGGCAATTTTCCAAAAATGGCCAACTTTGACAATGCATAACTCTTCCAATTTTAACCCTACAGAGGTGTTCTTGGACTTTTTAGAAATCTTAGGATGTTCTGTAAACAACCCTTTTGGTCTCATTTCAATTAAGTCTTCCATGTTCATGTAAGAAGCTTTGACCCACAAAGTGTTTTTGATGACTTTTTAAAAGGACCTATAATGTAGAAATCCATATCTTTTTATGAGTGCATTTATTGAACTTGAGGCATGAAGATGAGTTATAGGAAATTTAATCCCCTTCAAAATGAGCTTTGGGTGAGAAATTTTGGATAAAGTATGAAAACGTTATGCTTGGTTAAAGTTTGGTTGACTTTTCCTAAGAAACCCTAATTTAGCAACTTTTGAGTTTTGATGAATTAGGAGCATTCCTTGAGGAATCATGATCAACCCTCGATAAAATGTTGAATATCACTTCAAAATGTTGATGTTGACCAAAAATCTTGGAGTTTGACTGTATGTGGGCCACAATGGACTTTTGACCTAATACAATCGATTTTCAAGCATCTGAGCAGTTGACTGAGCAAACTTTTTATGAAAGGATTGAAATTTGACATGGAAGGTCTTGAGAAAATATTATACTATGGAGAGCATATGAGGCCTTTGGAGCTCACCCTTCTTTATGAAAATGGAAACCCTAGTTGGAGGTTTATTGCTTTAGGAGAGAGTTTGTTTGGTCAACTCTTGAGCATCCTTGAGCAAGTTAAGGGTCTTGATGAGCATATGTTGAGTAAAATAGGAGGGAAAATTTTGGGGTATAACAACTTCCCCTGTTCAATCTTCCTACACCTGAGAATGTAGATTGGCTTGTCTGCCTTTCGTGATCTGGGGGTGGAAGATGATTGGACACTAGAGTGCCCAGAAATTTGCATTCACATGAAGTGCATGGTGATTGACCGATGATATCGGGAATGGGCTTACAGATGCCATTTGGAAGGTGACGGAGAATCGTCAGAGATGGGCTTTAAAGATGCCATCTAGAGAAGCTATCAGTTGTATAAAATATTCATTCTCGAGAATTCCTGTACCTGCCGTTGAGGAGGACTTTGTCGGGGAATGTTGAAATTGACCGTATCTGGTCAGGGTCCAGGATGTACAGTGACTTATTGGGGAAAGGTGAAATTGACCGTATCTGGTCGGGTCCAGGTCTTACAGTGTTGTTAACTGTTATCTAGAGATAAGAGAGAAGGAACCTGAATAGTAGGTTTACTTCGAGATGAAAGCATGGATAGTAAGGCTGTGAGAAGGAACATGGATAGTAGGGTTACTTCGGGATGAGAGCCTGGATAGTAGGGTTATGAGAAGGAACCTGGATAGTAGGGTTACTTCGGGATGAGAGCCTGGATAGTAGGGCTGTGAGAAGGAACCTGGATAGTAGGGTTACTTCGGGATGAGAAACTAGATAGTAGGGTTGTGAGAAGGAACCTGGATAATAGGGTTACTTCAGGATGAGAGCCTGGATAGTAGGGTTATGAGAAGGAACCTGGATAGTAGGGTTACTTCGGGATGAGATCCTGGATAGTAGGGCTATGAGAAGGAACCCGGATAGTAGGGTTACTCCGGGATGAAAGCCTGGATAGTAGGGCTTATGGGAAGGAACCTGGATAGTAGGGTTACTTCGAGTGAGAGCCTGGATAGTAGGGCTATGAGAAGGAACTTGGATATTAGGGTTACTTCGGGATGAAAGCCTGGATATAAGGGCTTATGGGAAGGAACCTAGATAGTAGGGTTACTTCAGGATGAAAGCCTAGATAGTAAGTCTGTGAGAGGGAACCTGGATAGTAGGGTTACTTCGGGATGAAAGCCTAGATAGTAGGGCTTATGGGTAGGAACCTATATATTAGGGTTACTTCGGGATGAAAGCCTGGATAGTAGGGCTTATGGGAAGGAACCTGGATAGTAGGGTTACTTCGGGATGAAAGCCTAGATAGTAGGGCTTATGGGTAGGAACCTAGATATTAGGGTTACTTCGGGATGAAAGCCTGGATAATAGGGCTTATGGGAAGGAACCTGGATAGTAGGGTTACTTCGGGATGAAAGCCTGGATAATAGGGCTTATGGGAAGGAACCTGGATAGTAGGGTTACTTCGAGTGAGAGCCTGGATAGTAGGGCTATGAGAAGGAACTTGGACAGTAGGGTTACTTCGGGATGAAAGCCTAGATAGTAGGGCTTATGGGTAGGAACCTAGATAGTAGGGTTACTTCGGGATGAAAGCCTGGATAGTAGGGCTTATGGGAAGGAACCTGGATAGTAGGGTTACTTCGGGATGAAAGCCTGGATAGTAGGGCTTATGGGAAGGAACCTGGATAGTAGGGTTACTTCGGAATGAAAGCCTGGATAATAGGGCTTATGGGAAGGAACCTGGATAGTAGGGTTACTTCGGGATGAAAGCATGGATAGTAGGGCTTATAGCAAGGAACCTGGATAGTAGAGTTACTTCGGGATGAAAGCCTGGATAGTAGGGCTTAAGGGAAGGAACCTGGATAGTAGGGTTACTTTAAAGCAATAGTGTAGATCAGTTGACCCGTTTGGTTTTGGGAACTGAGTTTCCATTAGTCGTCTGTAGCCGTGACCTGTATAACTGCTAGATTTGTTGAAGCTAATCGTCTTTCCTGAAAAGATATCAAGGGTAATTATATGTGATGCATGAAATGCATGGTGGGATGATGTTCTCAAAATAAATGAGATTATGCTGTATATGATATTTCTGCGCATGTCATGATGTATGTACATGAAATGCTATCGGAGTATATCCGAGTCTGGGAAAATAAATCACTGACTGTTGCTGGAGATTTATGAATATTCTGTCAAGAAGAGATTCTGCTTGAGAATAAACTATGCGGGGAACAAACTTGGAAAGTGAATTTCTGTAGATGAAGTAGTGAGCTCTGTCAGGGATTGAGCTTCTGCATCCAGAGAAATAAACTCTGCTTGGGGGATGAAATTTATTGACCCGCTCGCGATTATGTAATTTTGGCTGAGGGACATAGCTGTCAGGTTTATGAATGAACCTGGCTGGGGAGATTACTTCCTATTTCGGGAAAGCTAACATCAATGCTTTTGAATACTTTTACTCTGTAGGGAGTGTATGTAGTGATGATTATGCTCTAAAGCTGTCTTTGTCCCGGTATCTGCTAGGCAGAGTAACTGTCAGGTTTTGACACTTATTTTTTTTACCCCTGTTTCAGGAATTACTAGTGATTGTCTTTTGTGTCTTATGTAAATATTTATGAGCAGCAATCGTATTCAAATTCATATGTCAAAAACAAATCATTGGAGGTTCTTTCAAAACAAAACAGAAAAAGAAAAACAACTCGATGTTTTTTGTGAAAATGATTTTGTATTGATTTTTGACGTTGGCATGTAATATGCATTTTTGGTACAAGGAGGTTGATGTTCTAGTAAGAGAATGCCGTCGTAAAAATATAATCTATACAAATTTGTGTAAAAGAAAATAGCTATGTGAAATAACCCCATTGGGTTCCATCCCTGCTATGGCCCCTATATCTTCGAGTGTCTCATAACTTTGCTGTTTGTCCGAAGTTGATTAGGTTGATTGGTGCCATCTAAGCTTGATAGTCGATACTGAAGTCTGGTCGCAAGATGATCCAATGAGACATAGTGATACACTTTACATCCCTAACTTTTTCCTGGACTTACCTTTCGGGTCATCAGTCCACCGGGATACCCTTTTTTTCCCAAGCCACCCTTTTAGGTTTTCGACTTGCCGGGTGTACAAATTTTTTCATTTTCATCCCTTATTTTCCCAAACCCTTTTGGTTCGTCGGGAAGCCCTTATTTTTTGCTAGGCCAATTGACCTAGCGGGTCTTTTGATTAGGTGTAGTATCTTTTCACTATGTCTGCATTGACAGGGTGAGGAAGGTCGTCACCGTCCATGGTGGTTAGAATCATAGCTCCACCCGAGAAAATGTTCTTAACCACAAATGGCCCTTCATATGTGGGGGTCCACTTGCCCTTGGGATCACCTTGTGGCAGTATGATGCGATTGATCATTAGATCCCCGACTTGATATTCTTGACGTCTGACATTATTGTTAAAAGCCTTGATCATTCGCTTTTGATACATATGACCATGAAAAATAGCAGTAAGTCTCTTCCCATTGATTAGATTTAGCTGATCAAGTCGAGTTTGGATCCAGTCGTCTTCATTCAAACCCGCATCCTTCATAATCCTGAGAGAAGGTATCTGGACTTCGATGGGTAGGACTGCTTCCATGCCATATACCAGAGAGTAGGGTGTCGCCCCTGCCGACATCCGCGCTGAGGTACAGTATCCATGAAGAGAAAATGGTAACATCTCATGCCAGTCTTTGTATGTCAACGTCATCTTCTGTACAATTTTCTTGATGTTCTTGTTAGCCGCTTCAACAGCGCCATTCATCTTCGACTGGTAGGAAGAAGAATTATGATGTTGTATCTTGAATTGTTTACAAATATCGGTGATCATTGTGTTGTTGAGATTCGTACCATTGTCAGTAATAATTCTCTCTGGCACACTATATCGACAGATCAAATTATGTTGGATAAACCGCGCCATGACGTTCTTGGTTACTGTAGCAAAAGAGACTGCTTCAACCCACTTGGTGAAGTAATCAATGGCTACTAGGATGAAGCGATGCCCATTGGAAGCAGTAGGCCTGATTTCCCCGATCATGTCGATGCCCCACATTGCAAAGGGCCATAGAGCTGTCAAGACGTTCAAGGGGACCAGAGGCACAAGCACCTTATCAGCGTAGATTTGTCACTTATGAAAAGTTCAAGAGTGCTGATAACAATCAGCTTCCATAGTGTACCAGTAATATCCTGCCCGTAGGATCTTCTTAGCCATGGTGTGTCCACTAGAATGGGTTCCGAAGGTTCCTTCATGTAGATCTGTTATAATCCTCTCTGCTTCGCTCTTGTCTACACACCGCAGTAAGGTAGAGTCATGATTGTGCTTGTAGAGGATTCGATTACTGAGGAAGAACTTCATAGCGAACCTTCTCAGAAACTTCTTAGCATTGACAGATGCCCCTTCGGGATACTCTTGAGCCTCGAGATACCTTTTGACTTTGTGAAACCAGGGTTTGTTTGCCACCTCTTCGGTATCAATTTCACAGCAATGTGTTGGTTCATCCAACCTCTCAATGGTGATTTGGGGAGCTTCGTTGTCCCACCTGACTTCGAACATAGAAGACATGGTAGCTAGCGTGTCCGCTAACTGGTTCTCCTCTCGCGGGAAATGTTAAAAAGTTACTTCCTCAAAGTGTGGGAGCAATGTCAGTACGAGCTCTTTGTATTGGATGAGATTCGGATGCTTCGTATCCCATTCACCTTTGATCTGACTTATTACCAAGGCTGAATCCCCGAAAACGTCCAAGAACTTGATCCTGAGGTCAATAGCAGCCTTTGAGACCCATGATACAAGCTTCATACTCCGCCATGTTGTTAGTACGGTTGAAACATAACTGAGCAGTGAAAGGGGTATGACAGCCCTCAGGAGATATGATTAAAGCACCAATGCCATTACCCAGTGCATTCGAAGCTCTGTCAAAAACCATAGTCCATCGAGATCCCTCTTCAGGTCCTTCATCTGGTCCAGGTTCTTCGTAGTCAGTCACCAGCATAATATTCTAATCTGGGAACTCAAAATTCATGGACTGGTAGTCATTCACGGCCTGATGAGCCAAATGATCAGCCAATACACTCCCCTTGATTGCTTTCTAGGTTGTATATTGTATGTCGTACTCAGTTAAGATCATCTGCCATATTGCTATTCTTCTGGAGAGAGCAGGTTTCTTGAAGATGTATTTGATCGGATCCATCTTAGATATCAACAAAGTAGTGTGGGTCAGCATATACTGTCTTAGTCGGAGATAAGCCCATGCCAAAGCACAACAAGTTTTCTCGAGCAATGAGTATCTTGTCTCACAGTCGATAAACTTTTTGCTAAGGTAGTACATCGCGTGCTCTTTTCGACCAGACTCGTCATACTGCCCCAGCACACACCCCATTGAATTGTCTAGCACTGTTAATTACAATATCAAAGGTCCTCCTTCAACCGGAGGCATCATAATTGGCGGTTCTTGAAGGTATTCTTTGATTATTTCGAAAGCGGTCTGGCATTCATCATTCCACTTTACCACTTGGTCTTTCTTCAGAAGCTTGAAGATGGGCTCACAAGTAGCAGTCAGATGTGAAATAAACCTGGCGATATAATTCAATCATCACAGGAAACCTCTAACTTCCTTCTCTGTAGGAGGAGCTGACATTTCTTGTATGGCCTTTACCTTTGCAGGATCTACTTGGATACCTTTTTCGTTGACAATGAAACCCAGAAGTTTACCCGACCTTACCCCGTAGGTACACTTGTTCGGATTCAACCTCATCTTGTATATCTTCAATCTGTCAAACAACTTTTTTAGATGATCAAGGTGCTCTTGCTCAATTTGAGACCTGGCTATCATGTCATCGACATAAACTTCAATCTCGTGATGAACCATATCATGGAACAAAGCGACCATGGCGCGCTGATAAGTTCCCCCGACATTCTTCAACCCAAAAGGCATCACCTTGTAGCAGAAGGTGCCCTACTATGTGACGAAGTTCGTCTTCTCCATGTCTTCAGGATCCATCTTGATCTTGTTGTATCCAGAGAAACCTTCCATGAAGGAGAAGATTTTGTGTTGCATGGTGTTGTCAACCAGAACGTCAATGTGAGGAAGTGGGAAGTCATCCATGGGGCTTGCTCTGTTCAGATCTCTATAATCCACACACATTCGTACCTTACCATTCTTCTTAGGTATTGGAACAATGTTAGAAACCCACTGTGGATAAGAAGTGACAGCTAAGAACCCTGTGTCGAACTACATCATGACTCTGCCTTAATCTTCTCTAACATTTCAGGGCGCATACGACGGACCTTCTGTTTAACCGGAGGAGAGTCTTCGTTGGTCGGCAGACGATGAACCATAATATTAATGTATAAACCTGGAATGTCTTCATATAACCAGGAAAAGATCTCAACGTAGTCGTGCAACATTTGTATAAACCGCTGTTTGACCTTAACTTCCAAATTTGCACCAATCTTGACCTCCTTTCTGTCTATCTCCGTTCCATGGTTTATCGTCTCAACCGGCTCTTCATGAGGCTGTATAGCCCTTTCTTCCTGTTGTAATAGTCTAGCAAGTTCTCCAGGCACCTCACAATCATCCTCACCTTCGTCTTCGACTTGGTTGATCGGATTTTCGAAGTCATAACTGACAGTATCAGAGCTGTTATCAATGGGATCCAGAGTGGATATGGATCTGCAGTATGATACATGAGTGTGTGTAAGAGCATAGCTGTTTTGATAAAGTGAAAACAGAAAATAAAATAAAAAAGCGCAAAATTTGTATGCAAGGAACGTCCAATGTTTTATTGATGATATATGAAATTACAAATAATAGCCCTCACAAACAAAGCCAATGTACCTCGGGCAAGGCACAAGGCTGTAGAGTTTTAAATTATTTATTACAAATCTCAAAACAAGTAAGACAATTACTTCGGAATAAAAGAAACTGGTATAAAGTCCCTAGCCGTCCAATTACTCGGTCCACCGTTGGTAGTTGGGTAGATCCAGCTGTCAATGTCTGAGTCTTCCTTGCTGTCTTCAATGGATTTAATTCCCCGATTACTGATGCGTAGGGGAGGTCCTCCAGCCCGAGCGCATCAAACAGCCCTTTGAGCTCCTGAAGTAAAGCCCAAACCAAACTTGTCAGTTTTATGAGTAAAATCAGGGAGCTGTCCCCAGTTGGTATACCCACCTTCTTCAACCACTGCTCTGGCGTCTTTGAGGGAAGCCATCTTAGAGGGGATTTGTTGGTAGTAGTGTAGAAGTAACTTCCCCAGCTTCATGGATCCAAGGACGACCCAACAAACAAGAGTACGACGGTCGAATGTCCATTACATAGAAAGTGGACTCAAAAGTCTGGGAACCTACTTTGACGGGGATGTCTGCTTCCCCATGCACCATTCTCTTCGACCCATCAAAAGCCCTCACCATAATGTTACTAGGCTTTAAGGTCAATCCCTCGCAATCCAACCGATCCAATGCCTTCTTAGGCAGAACATTCAGCGAAGACCCAATATCTACCAGCACATGAGCCATATTGGTGCCCCTGCATTCAATCGAGAAATGCAGAGCATCATTATGCTTCCTCCTCTTCGGTGTCAAGTCTGCATCTGAAAAACCCAGCCCATTGTCAGCAGTCAGGCTGGCCACACAATCTTTGAATTGATCAGCTGAGGTCTCTTGCGGAAAATGTGCAGTCTTGAGGAATGCAATCAAAGCCTTTGCATGGGCCTCGGAGTACAACAATGGGGATAACATGGATATCTTGGAGGAAGTTTTCCCCAAGTGCTCGACCACATTGTAGTCGCTCTTTTTGATTATTTTCAGAATTTCCTCTATCTCTTGCTTAGAGGCTTCCACGATAATTTTTCTAGGTGCCTCCGTCCGGGCAGGCTCACCTATAACTTCTTTACCTTGGGTACCAGATGACTCGCCGGCCGGGGTAATAATTGGAGTAAGAACAGGAGTAGTAGTAGGAACAACAGATGGAATAGCAACAAGCGTATTAACAGTCTTCGGGGGAATCTCGGGAGAGAAAACCCTTCCACTTCGGGTAACCTTGTTGGTCCCGACAGTGTTACTGACATTAGGATCAGCCTCTTCATTTTTCATTTCTTGTTTAATGCCATGATAGTACACATCGGCACTATAATGCTCGGGGACAGCTTTGTCCGAGGCATACGGGACGGGACCAGGAACAGTGATTGTTAGCAGAGTGACTCTTGGAATAGATGTAATCCTAACAGGTCTTCTCGAGGAGACCTTGGAAGGATTGGCGGAAATGGCTATAATAGCAACGTCTTCAAATGGAACAACGAGAATCAATGTTTTCTCGAAAAAAATTTCTTTGCTATCCATCAGGCGTTGAACACCTGACTTCAGCAAATGGCAACCAGAAGGCAGAAATGAACACATGTGGAAACCTTTAACACAACCCAGAAATAACCCGGCTGACAACAAATTCTTCTTAACCGTCATAAGAGGATTAGAAACTTCATCTACTAATGTCACAAACAGATCGGTATCCACAACATTAACTCCATGACCGTGCTTAGGCATGAGAGCAGTTATGACGTTGGGCTTTTCCAGAGCATCGAACTCAATCTCCTTAGCTTCGATCAGATCCTGTACCATATTTCTCAGAGCCCAACAGTCATTGGTGTCGCGGCCATGACTCTTATAATGATAGGCACACCGAGCATTTGGATTATATCAGGGAGATGTGGTGTTCAGATTATTGGGAGCCTCTTTCAAGGTCGCCAAGTTGGATCTCAGCAAATGGGGTAAAACTTCAGCCAACGTTATGTTGATCCGGGTAAACTTCCGTTGTGGTCTTTCCGCCCTTTGTTAATTGTTGCATTATGGAGCAACTGCAGGCCTAAGTATCATAACAGCACTTACTGTCCGACGGTGTTCAGCTCTGCTTTGGCCTCTCAGGCTATATATGGAATTGGCTTCCTTCTTACTAGTAAAAGGCTTCTTTACCGAACTCGAAGAGGCATCCTTCTGTATTTTACCCCTCCAAATTCCAGCTTTTACTCTCTCTCCAGTTAGAATCAGCTTGGTGAAACCAGCTGACAAGCTTCCGATCAAATGATTAAAGAACGTACCAGATAGCGTCCCCAGAAACATATCGACCAACTCCCTATCAGACAATGGGGGTTGAACTCTTCCATCCAAGTCTCTCCACTTCTGGGCATAGTCCTTAAAGCCTTCACTTGCACCCATGGACAAACTCTGGAGTTGAGTACGAGTAGGAGAAAGGTCAGCGTTTTATTGATACTTCTTATAAAAAGCAGCATCCAGATCTTCCCAATTTTGGACATTGGCTCTCTCTAGTTGGTAGAACCATTCAAGCTGAGTCCCTGATAGACTATCTTGAAAGAAGTGATCCCACAAATTTCTATCAGCGGTGTGGGGCTGGATTTTTCTGACGTAGGAACAGATATGGAGTTTTGGGCAAGACACCCCATCGTACTTAGCAAAAATTGGAGCCCTGAACTTCTGTGGGATGACCACTCCTGACACCAATCCCAATTCTTCGAAATCCAACCCAGGTATTCTCTGGACCTCCATAGCACTCAGACGGTCTTCCAACTGCTTGTATTTATCCTTAGTAGGAGGATAATGCTCATCATTATAATTGGTATCATTGTCAGAAACTTCAGGACTGGGGTCCTTCTCCGTTGTATCTTCTTCTTGATTCTCCCCTTCTTTGGATGAAGAGGTCAAATCGACTTGCTTCTTCAACGGACCCCTAAACCTTCTGCCCATATTCAGAATACCAGCGGCCTTCTTCTTTTTCTTTTTCTCCTTCAGGATGAGGGCCTTCAGATCCTCCTGCCCTTTCGCCAGATTTATCAACATCTGTTGGAACTGGGCATTTTGTGCCTGAAGATCTTTGATGCTTTGTTCAGAAGACATTTCTGCTGAAATAAACAGCGAAGAAGATAAGAAGCCTGTAATGATACCTGTATATGCAATGTTTATGGATGGCATGCGTATGCAATGATTTCAAAGACTTTGGGAAATTTAAATTTGCGAACCAAAATGAAATAAAGATTTTATTAGTAGAATTCAAAGTTCAATTGCATTTTTTGGCATTACAATTAAAACAAATCTAAAAAACTAGAAAAATCAAATTTCCCATGGATGCTTCCTCTTCGTGCCGAGATAGACATTAAGGCTTCTTTCCTCATGAATTTGCTTTGTAAGCTCTAAAACCCTCATCTCCTGGGCATAGAACTGATACCTGTAAGTATCGCGCTCTTTCTTCAACTGAATCCAAGACCTCTGTAGTTCTCCAGGATTAGTGGGCATATCAGGATAGAGAACCGTGTAAGGAATACCCCCTTTAGTAGTGGGTTCCATAATCACTGGTAAAACGACCATGTAGGGCATCATATGTTTCTGGGTGCGAGCTCGTATCCATTGGAGATAAGGTTCCATAGGAATGGAAGCCTTTGGCCCCAAAGCCTTGGCGCCAGATCTGTTTACCATGCTCCAAGTTCGTATGAACCTCTGGCGATACCCTTGAACATCATCCTCATATTTAAATACAATGCCCTCGATAAGTAACTCATGGGGACCATCCCTTCGAGCGTAACCAAATTGTCATAGAGCTAAACAAGGATTGTAGATTATGCCTCCTCTGATGCCAAGTAATAGGACATTAGGGTACTCCCCACAGCGGTCAATAATAGCAGTATCTCCCATAGCTCAGGAATACCAAAGAATATTCGTGTGAGCAAGTGAAATTATCCTTTGCGACCAACCCAAACCTTCTTCATTCTTCAGTACAGACTTAGGGAGGTGAGAAATAAACCACCTCAATAGCAATGGCATGCAGCACATAAGAACCCCTCTTCTCTTCATGGTACGAGTATGGAGAGCATGAAAAATATCTCCGAGCAAGGTAGGCACGGGGTTGCGAGAGAGGAAAATCTTGATAGCATTCACATCTATGAGCAAGTCTGGATTAGGGAACAATACTAACCCATAGATTAGAAGAGCCAAGACCTCCTCAAAATCCTGAAATTCCATACCATCCCAAAACAGTTGGGCTTTGTCTATTAGGAACTTGGCTAGAAAACCCTTAACTCCGATTTTTGTTTCCCAATTGGATACCACGTCGGCCGGTTTCAGATGCAAGGTCGAGGAAATGACTTCTGGCTTAGGAACCTCTTCCAAACCTGTGAGAGGCAACTGTTCAAGAATGGGTATATCTAACAGCTGAGAGAATTCTTCCATGGTAGGCACCAACTGATAATCTGGGAAGGTGAAGCAGTGGTGCTTGGGATCAATGAACTGAAAGAGTACACTCATCATATTTTCATCAAAGTTTGAAGTAACTAGGTTGAGAAGTCGACCATGTCTCTTAGTGAACGCAGAAGTTTCAGGAACCCTTGATACTAGCTCCTTAAGATGGGGAGGTATTCTTACAAAGCTGATTCAGATAGTGTTTCTACAAGCGGGTGCCATGATTGCAAAACATAATAAAGATAAATTCCCTTGGTCCTTGAAATGATTAGTGTAATAACAATGGATGCTATGTTATGATGCATGATGTTATGTTTAAACAGAATAAATCACACACAAGCAAAGAACACAATAGACCTTAGGTTCAAAGGATTGCATGAGGTTAAAGGTAAGTATCCTCTTGAAGTTTAGTTGGTTTCAGACCTATCTTAGAAAAGTAACCGGGTTCTAAAGATTCTCAATATCACTGATCATCCTTTATCGGGCATTGTTTCAGCTCAGGCAATCTTTTCTTGCGGCCGAAATATCCTGAAAGTCTGATCTCAATAAGTGTAGCATCGAGTATCAACCAATCCTCAGCTTTATATCTAGGCCGGCTATCTCACTACTTTCTAATGTCCAAGTTTGTTCAACTAAGGTTCTAAGGTCCGTTGGTGCTTTACGACACCACACGGCGGCCCTGTATCCTCCTCGTTTCCACATGAAGGATACCGGTACCAACCAAAGTGTCACACCAACACAGCCATCACTTGAACCATATTGGTCTACACCATACAGTCTCCACGATCTATTGTTGTTTACCTAAAAAGTGTCCCCAGATCCGGGTGTAGGATCTTCAATAATACCCAAGCAAAAACCTTAAAGATAAAGCAGGCAAAACAAACAAGAAATCAATTTTAAAAATGACCTAGATCCTAAGGTGTACCCCACTTATTAATATATCCCCAACAGAGTCACCAGTTCTGTGATACGGTGGTAGAACCGACTATTATACTGGTTGGCATTTTGTATTCGCAAATGTCGCGGTAAGCAAAAGTCGCCACCAACTTTTATTTCATCCAATTGAGGAAAAGGAAAATGAACAGAAAAAACCTTTTTCGAGATGTTTCTAAGTACGGGGGGTAGATTATAGAAAGGGAAGGTGTTAGCACCCTTTCTATCCGTGGTTTTTCACAGGCTCTTAGGTACTTACTCATTTTTAAAATTGCTTGTGTGCTTGTTTTGAAAAAGTTTTATTTCGTGATAACTCTTGTATCAGTACTCAAGAGTGTGACAAAGTTGTTTTGAAAAGTGTTTGTGTGCAAAGCTTTGTTTGAGCAAGTACCTAAGAACTAATCTACCTACTCGAAAAATGACTGTTCGTTTTCCTTTAGACATCGCTATCCTATTATTAAGGAATAGGTAGCACCACTGCTGGAGTTTAAAAGGGACGTTCGAAGGGACGAAATGGTCTCTAAAGGCAACAAGTAAATATACCTTAGCATTTCGAAGGGACTATCTGTTTACCGTGGTTATTGGTAAACAACCGCTGATCCTCCAAATGGTTACTTATTTGGTTACTCGCAGGATCGATCAGATTGATCCTAAGACATAGGTTGATTTTGAGGTTTTGATTAAATTGGATAATGGTTAAATGACAAGAAAATAAAGAGGCTTTAAGTAAATTGCATGAAGAAATAGGCTTGGTAAAATAAATGAAGGGTTGAAATAAAGGGCTTCGACAGGGAAAGTAAAGAAGAAAGCAAGTAAAGTTTCTGGAAATTAAATGACTTTAATTCATAAAAGTGGTGTTTCACACATACATTCTCAACAATTCTTTCTCACACGCTGGGTACTCGAATCTATATGAGTGACTTTGTATATAATTGTGAACACACGCGAGAAACTGCGTGAACTACTACTATTTATACTAAAACATCCCAAGTAACCGTCGGGCAGTTACACTGCTTCGAGATGATTCCACTTGGCACGTTCTCAACGTTCGACGCTCCAGATCTTTGCACGTTGCACTTTGTAACCGCTGGAAACCGTTTTCCCTCCAAATGCTTGAATTTCAAACCGTTCCACTCTGAACCATCGAACACCTTCGTCGAGAAGCATCTTCGACGAGAAACACCTTCGACGTCGAAGGCAACCAACTTCTCCCTTGGAAGAAATCTTCTAAGTACAGTGTCATCTTTCGATGGGCATTTCGATAAACCCAGCTGATCGAAAACATCCTTCAGCTTTAATGGCTGATATTAATGAAACAAGGGTGTCGAATTTAAGAGCCAACAAATTGCCCCCCAAGAATGCCTTATTTCGACTCTGAAAGAAAAAGGCATTCTTTGAAATGCCATTCGACACCTGTCTTTTCATTCTTAGTCACAAATTAAACTGTGCACTTTTTGTTGTCTTCTACCAACCACTGACAATCCCAAGGAAAAACCATCATTCATCCGTACCTAAGACGTCACTTCAGTACGGCGTGCAGTGTGCCAAACGTCATTTCACAAATTGTCATAATGACAATTCCCAAAAACGAGGGCGCACGCTGCACCCTTCCATTTCTGCAGAACGGCTACAACAACAGGGAGACGCCACGTGTCCCACTACCTTCTGCAACATTAAATGGCATTTAATGTCCTCGAATTTGGGGATTTCCCCCACTACTATAAATAGCGGTAAGTACCCATTGTGGGACTTTTTACGCTACCTTGCTTTCAGAATTCCTCATTTGCATACAAACTCTTGTCAACTTTGCAAACCCCTTGTTCTTCACTTCTTCCTCAACCTTAGTACCAATAATGGCATCTGGTTCTTCCAACGCTCCTAGCGCCAACACTCCCTCTGGAAATGTCAAACCTAGGGTTTTCTCCATCGCTCCCGTAGTGACTCCCACGAGCCAACGAAGGGTCCCTGAGCCTTTGGACATTGTTGTACGTGATGCTTATTCATGCCACCTCATGATTCCGGTTGGATATTCCAACCAAATCTTTGCTATGTCTGGCCCATTATACCCAAGCATTGCTGAGGCCATGAATATCAAAAGTTACTTTCCGGTACTTGAGAGACTCAAACCGGTTGGATGCTCCAAGAAAGATGCAGAGGATAATGAAGATCCTGCTAAAGAGAAAATCGACCTCCGTTTCTTCAACAAAGGTGTTAGGGCTTTCAGGTCTGGCCCTAGCCTTACTCCTGATTATAGTGCTTGGCTGGAAAAAATGGAGAAACGCCAGGCTTCGATCTGGAAAGACATGGGGATATTCGACCTGGTTATGCTGTCGAAGACAGGTCTTAACTATTCCCTAGAGATGTTGATAGCTTCTTTACTCTTCTGGGATTACACCCATTTCACCTTCCATCTTCCCTGTGGAATGCTGACTCCCACGCTCTTCGACGTGGCCGCCATCACTGGCCTTCGACCCACTGGGGACTACTTCGACCCGGAGGAAATGTCGGAGGATCAGATTGGATTCTCTGCCACAAAACAAACCTACACCACCTTCATCAATCACTACCACGATAAGTCGACAGATGCTGTGTCGGATGTCGAACATATTGCGTTTCTAGCCTTATGGCTGACACGCTTTGTGTTTTGCTCCAAGTCCTTACAGGTGACCAAGAAGATGGTCACTCTCGCCACTCAACTCCACCATGGCCAAAATATCTGTTTGGCAGAATTGATTTTGGCGAGTCTGTATGAGTCGATTAGCAACAGAGCGAATCTTCTGAAGATCATCGAAAACAGAGCCAGTTTGCTGCTTGCTAGACCTTTTTGGCTGCTTCAGTTGTGGCTCAATGCCACCTTCGAGTCTTTCTTGCCTAAGAGGATTCAAATAAATGAGCAGGCTCCAGAAATAGCAAACAGACGCGTCGAAGGCACCAGATTGGCTCTGTTGACTCCAACGGAAGATGGGCTGGAGCTTCAACAAACTTTTACAAACTTCGTTCTGATGTTTGCTAAAAGGAAAGAGTTTGCTTCGACCATGGCTCCGTTTGCTCGACGAAAGGTTGGCCCAGAGTGGTTCACAAGGCCACATCCTAGGACGTCGAGTGGTCCTCAGGTCGACGAACATACAACAGTGTGGGAGGCATTTCTCACACCAAGAATAATGCCCCTTCGATTCAAGAGCTCTAAGACTCACCTGAGTCTGACCGCGTATCAACCAAACCTGGTGTCTCGCCAGTTTGGTATTATCCAAACACTACCTTCTCCAATTTTTCCCAGGGAGAAGTCTATGTTATACTTCTGCAACGACTACACTGAAGAAGCTGCCACTAAGCATATCGGCAGATATGCTGGTCGAACAGTTCTTTCGTTGTTTGACTATCAGCTTAACTTTCTCTGCTCACCATCCTTCGAGGAGTGGTGGAAAAGTTACTACGCTGAGGAGTTATTCGATGAGAAGGACTTCGTGGATGAGATTCAGAAATCTTTTGTCCTTGTCTTGGACAAAATAAAGAAATGTAAGTTCATCTTTCCAAATTACTTTGTCTTTCTCTTTCGACTGCTAGCCTGTTAATTATTTTGTCTACTTTCAGTTGTTCGAAAGCCTGCAGCCAAGAAGGCTGCAGAAGGCCAACAGGGAGGAGGCCCCTCAACAAAACCTCCACCACCAGCGAAGACTATAGCGCCGGCGAAGACCACAACAAACCAACAGGGGGAAGGCCCTTCGAAAAAGCCTTCTGCATCGGTAACCAGACTTTCATTATTTTCTTCTGGCTTTAACTTTTTGACTTTCGATGCAACTTCTAAATCGAACTCCAATTGGTTTTTAGGCACCTTCGCCCAAGAAACGGCCAGCACTGACGGTCGAATCCGGGAGTGACGAAGAAGATGATTCTCCCCCTGCTCCTCTAAAAAGGCGAAAGCTAAAGAAGGACGTTCCTCTTCCTGAAGCTCGAACAATCAGAATAAAGGTTGCTGGGAGAAAGCCCAGGCCACCCCCAGTGATCATTGAGGAGCCAACGGAGGAGGAATTAAACGTTCTTCTCAATAAACCTGTCGAAAGCGACAATTCCAGCCCTGGGGCTGAAGCTACTTTACAGGTAGTCTCTTTGATCCCTTTGTAACTCAGGTGTCGATACCTACGTTCGATTATGTCTCTTTCGAATTTAGAAGATTCTTCTTCTCTTTTCAGGACACCACCGAAAGCTCAGCGCCAAGGACTTCTGAAAAATTGGATTCTGCTGAACTCAGCAGGCCACAAGAAAAAGACTTGGCGAACGATGAGGCCAATACTGAAATAAATGAAGCCAATGCTGAGACAGCAGAAAAACCAACAGAAGATCCACAAACAGAAGAGCAACAACCAAAAGAGATTCAGGTGGTGGATTTGTCGGAAGAAAATCGTGACGAAGGGGACCGCGGTGACGCTGGCGAAGAGGATCAAGGTGACGCTGGCGAAGGGGATCAAGGTGACGCTGGCGAAGGGAACCATGATGACGCTGGTACTGCCGCAGTCCGAGTCGAAGAGAGTCAAGTCGAGGCAAATGCTACTCAACAACCTCAAACCCAAGATAACGCTGTTGCAAAGGCTGTCACCTCAACAAAGCATAGGTCGAAAGAAGATTTAGAACTCCTGAAGTAAACTGATCCTGTTAGCTATCTGAATGCCATCATCGAGAGCAAAAGTTCGTCTGATGTTAGTCAGGAGGCTCCTACTCTGTCGGGGAAGTCCACTGAAACTTCTCCTCTCGATGAGGCTTTGACGAAGGTTAAGGCCCAGTTTTTCAAGAAGGACTTGATGAAAGCTTTGGAGGGGGACCCTACTGCTCCATCATATTTGGGGGCTGTTTTGAATGCCGTAGACTTGTTAGCTGTGCCTCCAGAAGTCTCAAGCTTTATCATGGAGTTACACTCCATTATTGATCAAGTCTCAGCAGATTATCAGCGACAAAGGGGCTTTAATAGCCAGCTTGAAGTGTTATATGGCAAAAGCTCTTCTGCATGGACTGCTGTAGCAGAGACAACTTCTCGAATTGCGGAGTTGTCGAAGCAAAAAGCATCCAAACAAGAAGAAGTTGATGCCATCGATCGATAGAATGCTTCCCTCAAGGCGCAAATCGAAGAAATAGAGGATAAGATAAATGCCAATACTAAGCGCAAGGAGGAACTTCTCTCGACTGTTCCAGACACCGAAAGTCAAGCTGAAATCACACAGGGCCTAGAATTTGCTGAGAAAGCTCAAGCCTTCGACGATCAAATTGCCAAGCTTGCGCAGGCGAATGCCTTGTGCAACAAAAGATTGGAGCTGCAGCAAACCAAATACCTTCGACTCAAGGATTCCATCCCCTTCTGATTGATTCAGCCTTTTAACCATATTTTGTAATATGTATTCGACAACATTGCCATTTTGGCTAATTTATAAAAAACTTTCCATTTTGGCTTCTTTATGGTTAATTTAGTCGTTACTTGTTATTTATTTTTATCTCTTGGAGTGTAGGTTTGTACTTTTTCAAATATTTACCATTTACTCTCAAGAGCCTTTTATCTTCACCTAGCTCTTCGACTTCATAGGCTCCAACAGAAAAAGTCTGGATAACTCTGAATGGTCCTTCCCATTTGGGTGACCATTTTCCCATGCTTCGATCCCTTCAATCCATGGGAAGAATCACCTTCCAAACTAGTTCTTCAGGCGAAAATACCTTAGGTTTCACCTTTTTATTATAAGAGTCTTCTACTCTTTTCTTCTGAAGCCTGAGTAGGTCAAGAGCGCGCAATCTTTCTTCGTCTAAATCCACTAGTTCGTCTAACATCATATCCCAATAAATTTCAGAGGGAATATCATAATGTCTCTGAACCCTTGCAGATTGAAGACAAATTTCTGCTGGCAACACTGCGTCATGGCCAAAAGTTAGCCTATATGGTGTTGTACCTATGGCTTCTTTTGGGGACGTTCGACAAGCCCACAAAATCTGGTCTAACGTCTTATGCCAATTTTTGGGCTTCTTCCCAACATGCTTTTTTATCAAGCCAATCACTACTTTGTTCGCTGCTTCGACTTGACCATTTGCCTGTGCATAATAAGGCGTTGATGTTAGGAGTTTGAAACCTGTTTCCTGAGCGAATTCCTGCATCTTTCGACCGGTGAAAACTGATCCTTGATCAGTTGTTATAGTCTCAGGGATTCCATATCTAAAGATAATGTTCTTTTGAATAAATTCAATGACATTTTCTTGGTCTACATTGACTAAAGGGATAGCTTCGATCCACTTAGTAAAATAATCAATGCCTACCAATATATACTTCTGACTCTTTGATGATGCTGGTCGAATCTCTCTAATGAGGTCCAACGCCCATCCTCTAAAGGGCCAAGGTTTCACTATCGAGTGAAGTTCGCTTGCTGGTACATGTTGGATGCCTGTATGGACTTGACATTCTTGGTAACCTTTAGCGAACTCGACACAATCTTTCAGCATAGTGGGCCAGTATAGTCCTTGTCGAAACAACAACCATTTCATCTTATGGCCTACTTGGTGAGCCCCACATGCTCCAGCGTACGTAGTCGAAAGGGCTATGTATGCCTCAGTTTCACTTAAACATTTTAGCAATACCCCTTCAGGCGTCTTCTTGAATAACTCATTACCCATGAGTACATAACTCAACGCCCTGTACTTTGTTTTCCGTTCTGTCGAAGCTCCTGGATTTTGAAGATAATCCACAATGGGCTTCCTCCAATCCTGATCTGACAAATTATCTATGAACGAAATTTTGAAGTTACTTTGATCAGCATATCCTAATCTTGTCGATTCCAAGTCTGTTGGTGATAGACAAGTTGCTTTTATCTTATCTCGAACTTCGATTGCTCTTTGTAATCTCGTTTTTGAAATCTTGTAACCAGATGCAATTTGTGCCAAGTCGTTGGCTATTTGATTTTCTAATCTGGGTATGTGTCGAATATTGATCATTTCAAATTTTTTCAATAAACGATTTGCTATCACAAAGTACATAATGAGATTTTCTCTTATGCATTTATATTCTTTTGTGACTTGCTTAATGACTAACTCTGAGTCTCCCATTATTTCGACTCGAGTTGCCCCCAATTCCAACAATATTTCAAGGCCAGTAATTAGAGCTTCATACTCAGCCTCATTATTCGAACAAGAACCTGATATCTTGTACTTGAATGTTGTTGGAATTTTTTCTGGAGAAATGATCAAGACTCCTACTCCTGTTCCATCTTTATGGCTGGAACCATCGAAGTAGAATTTCCAAGGTTCTATCTCCACATAATTAATATCCTCAACTTGAATTGAGTGGTCGACTATAAAGTCTGCAACCACTTGTCCTTTCACTGCCTTAAGAGGCATAAAGGTCAAGGAGTATTCAGTTAATGCTAGTGCCCACTTGCCAATTCGACTGTGCAAGATAGGTTTCGACAACATGTACTTGAAAACATCAAAATGAGACGAAACATACACATCAACTGGTTTTATATATTGCTTGAGTTTTGTACAAGAGAAATACAGACATAGACACAATTTTTCAACTTCGCTATATCTAGTTTCTGCATCGTTCAAAACTCTACTAAGATAGTAAATGGGTCTTTCGACTCCATTCTCATCTTCTTGGGCTAACATGCTTCCCAAAGTTTTGTCGGATGCAGTTATGTACAATCTCATACTCCTATTGCTACAAGGAGGCACCAAAATAGGTGGCTTAGTGAGGTACCCTTTGATTTTGTCGAAGGCTTCTTGTTGCTCTTGCCCCCATTCGAACCCCTCTTTATTCAGTCGAAGTAAGGGTGAAAAGGCTTGAGCTTTCCCACTTAGGTTAGATATAAATCTCCTTAAGAAATTTATCTTGCCTAACAGAGATTGCAGTTCCTTCTTATTCGATGGCGCTTTCGCTTCCAGAATAGCCTTCGTCTTGTTCTGGTTGATTTCGATTCCTTTCTTGTGGACAACGAAGCCCAAGAAATCTCCAGCTTTCACACAGAATGCACACTTCAAAGGGTTCATCTTCAGACCATGTTCTCTCATTCTTTCGAACGATTGTCGAAGGTGGTCTATATGATTCTTCCTGGAAACAGATTTTATAACAATGTCATCAATATATACTTGCATAAAAGTGTTAATAAAATCATGGAAGATAGAATTCATTGCTCGCTGGTATGTTGCCCCAGCGTTCTTTAGGCCAAAAGGCATCACTACCCATTCGTTAGTGCCTAGAGCCCCAGGGCATCGAAAAGCTGTTTTCGACACATCCTCTTCAGCAATGAATATTTGATTATATCCTGAATAACCATCGAGCATACTCAGGTATTCATAGCCAGCGGCAGAATCGACTAGCATTTCCGCCACAGGCATAGGATATTCATCTTTGGGTGTAGCAGCATTCAAATCTCTGAAATCTATGCACACCCTCAATGTACCATTTTTCTTAATTACTGGCACAATGTTTGCAATCCATTCGACATACCTTGTAACGCGTATGAACTTGCACTTCAGCAGTCTTTCGACTTCCGTTTTGATCTTCGACAGTATTTCTGGAGCGAAGCGTCTTGGACTTTTCTTGATTGGCTTCTTCCCAGGTTTGATTGGCAACCGAAGTTCTACCAATCCTCTGTCGAGACCAGGCATTTCGTCGTAATCCCATGCAAAACAGTCCTTGAACTCTTTCAACAATTGGATTACTTCCAACCTAAGTTCTGGGTCAATTTTGGCGCTGATGTAAGTTGGCTTTTTCTCTGACCCTTCGCCTAAGTTGATTTCTTCTAAAGGATCTTGCGCTAACATTTTAATGTTGTTCGCCAAGGGGTCCTTTTCGAAGCCCAAAGGCTCATCGTCATAGATGGCGTCGAGCCTCTGTTCCTGCATTCCTTCTGGCACGATATCAGGAGGTTCTGGATCGAAATCCTTTCCTGGACCTGCAGCAGATAACTGTTGATCATTGGCCTGTGTGGCCATGTACTTTACTTCGGCTTCGAGAGCCGTTATCATCTTTGTTTTGGCTACATAAGCCGAAATTCGCTTCAATGACTGTGACTCAGTCATTATCACTGAATTCACTTCCCCAACCAGTTGGTTGGATATCATTTAACCCACTGAAGTCTATGTGGGACAAGTCTTCTATGTCCCATTGGAAACCATGCTCAGGATGCAGGTATAGGGAACAAAAAGTATTTGGCGCTGGCGCCAAGTCGAAGTCAGGTGTTGGACATGGCCCTATGTGAGCCAAGTTCTTGTCGAAATCTGCCAGCCCTAGGTGATTCACTTCGCCCAGGTAATAACTTTGATCTGCCTCTATGTTTTCGACCATCCCATCTGGACGCCATAGCAGCAGCCTCTGGTGCATTGATGATGGCACAGCTCCAACACCATGAATCCATTCACAACCCAACAAAAGATTGTAGTTAGGTTTGGCCGATATGACCATAAACATTGTTGGTCGAAGGATAGATCCTACCTTGATATCTAGTTGGATCACTCCCATAGTGGTTCCTATGCCGCCCTCATAGTTCGACAGGACCATGTTGTGAGGCTTGATGTCCTCATCCCTTTTTCCAATTTTCCTTAGCATAAAGTGAGGAATAATGTTGATGGTTGCCCCACAATCCACCAAGATTTTATTCACTGTAGTTTCTTCGAGTTTAGCCCTTATAAATAAATGCTTGAGGTGATTTTTCATCGCCTCTGTAGGTGGTTCGAAGAATCCATTTTGTTCCTCAGTAGTGCCATTGTCCATGACGAAATAGCACACTGGCCTATGTTTGGCCATTTCTTGCTCCACTTCCCAGTCACTTGTTTCGACCTCCACCTGTCGGTTGAATTCTCTGGGCAGCACTGAGACTATATTCACCATTATGTCCAAAGTAACATCAGACTCAGAACCGTCTTCGTCCTCGATTTCACCTTGGTTAGGCCAAACTAGCCTGTTGGTTACTGGCTCTCTTTCCAGAGGTTTCCTTTGCTTCCTTAGAGGAACATTTGAACTGGTTTCTGCCTTTGGTTCATTGGCAGCCTCCCTCTCAGCTTTTCGTCTCCTTTAGTATCTCCTCCATTGAGATCGAGACATGGGATTTTTCCCTTTGTAGTTGCTTGACACCTGTGCAACTTTAGGGGCAGCAACTTGAGGCTCTTTCTTTCGTGTTAAAGATGAACCCCTTGGCACGTCGAAAGAGTGCCATTTCTCCTCGCTTGGCCTCTTTCGACCAGATGTCTTGTACCAGGTATCTACCGGCACATTAGTTGGAGGCCTGAAAGTCAATGGCCTCTTTTCTTGGTTTAAACCTCTTTGGGAGGCTCTTCTGGGGTCATGTCGAAGATCAACATTTTCCCTTCTCTTATTTGCTGCTCTTACGCCTTGAATATGCTCAGCAGCTTTTTTGTCAAAGATCGAACTGCATCTTGGACACAGCATCACCTCTGACTTCTTTTTCTGGCATCTTTGCAGGAAATCTGCCAGATTTTCATTTTCCCGAGGGAAAGCAGTCTTGTTAGCTTGTTCTTGCCTCATGGCCTCCTCTGATGCTTTTGGGTCAGAGACTTCGACCATGTTGACATTCATTGCATCTTTGTTGGCAAGAGTCAACTGCTTCATTTGAATCTCCAAATTCTCCGTCTGGCCTTGAACTGTGGCCAAGTGAGAACTGGGTTTTGGTCCAGTTTTTTGGGCTTCAACGGTCTCCAGCTTTGGGCTTTCGACGGCTTTCTGAACCGCTTCAATTGTCTTTCTGGATAAACTCCCAGAAAAACTGCCAAAGATTGGCATGTTGATATGGTCTTTTGAGACTTCGACCATTGTGACTCCTGGCCTCTTCGACTGGCTCCTGGATGCCTCGATCATGTTCACCTCTGAAGGCTCAGCATAGTGGGCTTCAGCCTGCAACGGATTAGAGTCGACAGCCATGGGGGTCTTGTCAGCAAACTTCAACCTCCCTTCTTCGATAGCGTCTTGCACAAGATTCCTGAAAAGAAAACATTGAGAAGTTTTATGGCCCAAAAAATTATGATATTTACAAAAGCCTCTCTTCTTTCTTTGATCAAGAGGAGGCACTTTTACCCCTGGGGGTACTATCATTTGGACATCTTTTACAAGCAAGTCAAAGATCTCATCACATTTTGAAATTTCAAAACTATAAGTCTTTTTGGGGAACCTATCGTTGGTCCTTTCTGGACCAATGGAATTTTTCCCACTTGAGGGGACTAACAGTTTGCAAGAGTATGGTGGCCCTTGTTTTAGTTCCGCTAAATCGACTTCTCCTTCTTCGACAGTTATAGTATCGTCGAAGGATTCTGGATCTTCGTCGTCCATCTCAACATACGCTATCCTCTCTCTCTTATGAGCTTTCGTTGCCTTTGCTTTTTCAGCTTTGAGGCGTTCTACCTGTCGAACTCTATCGGCCAGTTGGGCCATGTCTCTCAGGTATTGGGTGTCTAACTTCTTCCTAATGGAATAATCTAAACCGCCTGCGGCTATTTCGACTAACTCATGTTCCAGAACTTGTGTAAAACATCTCGCTTTGAGCAACCTAAACCTATTTAGATATTCGTCTATAGGTTCAGTGAAACGTCTCTTTACACTGGCCAATTCTTTCAGGCTTATCTTGGTTTGCCCCATGTAGAATTGCTCGTGGAACAATCTTTCCAACTGGGTCCAATGATGGATCGAATTGGGGGGGGAGAGTTGTAAACCAAGTAAAAGCATTCTTTGTTAAAGAACTTGGGAAGTACTTAATCCTCAGGTTTTCGTTATTCGAAATATCTCCTGCTTCGATCAAGTATCTCGCCACATGTTCGACAGTAGATTCTGTCGTGTCCCCAGAGAACTTAGTGAATTTGGGGACTTTACATCTAGGAGGTAAGTCTGTTTGTAACACGTATTCTGTCAACGGGGATGTGAAGTTGGGCCTTCGAAAGCCCATGTTCATCCCATTTTGAGTCATGATCCTATCGATCATGGTTGCCAGATTATTTTCCAAACCCATGTTTTGGTATTGGATATGCTGAACTACTTCGTCAGCATTTTGGTTTCTGTTAACTAACCTTACCTCTGGGGTTATTACCCTAGGTTCCTCGACAGGTTGCTCCAATCGTGCCCTAAGGTTTTCTTCGACAGGATGTTGGACTTGGTTGATGGTGGTTTCTTCCTCTAAGAATACACCCTGGTTTCCCCTTATTTGCGCCCTTTGGGGCTGTCGAATAGGTTGGGGTACTCCAAAGAAATCAGCCAAACGCGTCATTTGCGTTGTCATCTGCTGATTCGATTGAGTAGTGTTTTGTATTAGAGGGTTCAACACTATACTTAAAGTTTGTGCCAACGTTTGCACCATATCATGGTTGCTTTCGTCCATTTGTTGCCTCAAGACTGCTGTCGAGGCATTTGTAAGGCCATGTGCTACTTGGGACGTTCCTCCTAAGAGTTGGGTCCTATTTCTATTCGCCATACCTACTCCAGAACCTTGGAGTGGCGAAGAGGCACTCACTAAAGGGTCTGAGAAAGTGGACGCAGCATTCGTCAGGCTAGCCAAGTCAGAAGTTGGCATGCCATAGAGTGGTTCTCGATTATGACCGCCTGTCATAAATCCTTGTGCCTAAATTTCCCCTTGGTGGGGGAGTTCCCAAAGGCACTCTGGGGCCTGTGAACGGAGGTAATGGCCCCGTTGCTGTGACCGTTACTGCTGGTGTTGAACCAGCGGTTATCGCTTCACTTACGGTCGGGATAACCGTTGCTCCCACATTCGTTTGTGGGATTTCGTTATTGTTTGGCGGATTCGCCATCTCTTCCCTTCTTCTGGCAGTATTGGTATCGTTAGTGTATATTCTACCACTTCTCAATAACATGCAACACTCCTCGAGAAAGATGAGATTATGTTCAAAAATCAACACACTGTCCCACCAGGTGTGCCAATTTGTTTACCGTGGTTATTGGTAAACAACCGCTGATCCTCCAAATGGTTACTTATTTGGTTACTCGCAGGATCGATCAGATTGATCCTAAGACATAGGTTGATTTTGAGGTTTTGATTAAATTGGATAATGGTTAAATGACAAGAAAATAAAGAGGCTTTAAGTAAATTTCATGAAGAAATAGGCTTGGTAAAATAAATGAAGGATTGAAATAAAGGGCTTCGACAGGGAAAGTAAAGAAGAAAGCAAGTAAAGTTTCTGGAAATTAAATGACTTTAATTCATAAAAGTGGTGTTTCACACATACATTCTCAACAATTCTTTCTCACACGCTGGGTACTCGAATCTATATGAGTGACTTTGTATATAATTGTGAACACACGCGAGAAACTGCGTGAACTACTACTATTTATACTAAAACATCCCAAGTAACCGTCGGGCAGTTACACTGCTTCGAGATGATTCCACTTGGCACGTTCTCAACGTTCGACGCTCCAGATCTTTGCACGTTGCACTTGGTAACCGCTGGAAACCGTTTTCCCTCCAAATGCATGAATTTCAAACCGTTCCACTCTGAACCATCGAACACCTTCGTCGAGAAGCATCTTCGAAGAGAAACACCTTCGACGTCGAAGGCAACCAACTTCTCCCTTGGAAGAAATCTTCTAAGTACAGTGTCATCTTTCGATGGGCATTTCGACAGACCCAGCTGATCGAAAACATCCTTCAGCTTTAATGGCTGATATTAATGAAACAAGGGTGTCAAATTTAAGAGCCAACACTATCGTCATAAGATCAATTCGTAGGAAACTCGAGGGACAAGTAGGGACTATAATATTTATGACGATTTTGAATCGCGGGTCATTGCTAAGGTACCGCTACGTTCGAGGGACATGACCAATATTTCTGAGGCAACCAAGTGGGGAAAACCCTAGGAGTGAGCATGTGCAAGTGTATTTTTTCAGTTAATTATCTTTGCATAATTAGGGTTTTCTACTGTTTAATTTCAATTTATCTTTCCATACAATCCTATACATACATCTAAGCAGTTTATAGTTTGCAGAAATTAAAATGCGAGAAATTAGAGTCCTAGCTATTACATGGCTTTGGGCAGATACATAATTCTTTTGACTGAAAATAAAGTGCATAATTAAAACTCTATTTAAATCTATTACAAACTTGGAGCATTTACAAATAATGATAAAAAAGGAAAATCCAAAGCGCGCAGCCAATTAAATGCGAGAAATAATTCGGCGACCTAAAAATCTAATTTAAGAAAATATTTATATTGTTTTTGAGAAAAAAATTAGGTTATGTAAAGAATTAAACCTTAATTATAATTATTTTGAATTATAATAAAAGACATTAAATTACCTTAATTAATCTAATTAATTAATAAAAATATTTTTAACAAAAAAAGATTTTAGATGTTTTTTAGTTTTTTTGATTAAATAAAAAAAAGGATTTTTTTTTTTGGTGTTATTGAAAAAGATATAATTAATAAACAAAAAGAATTAAAGTATGAAAAATAAAAAAAAATACTTGGGCCTGCATAAGCACCCAGGAGGGGGGGGGGGGTGTTTCTGATTTTTGTTAGGCCCAATATGGCTGACCCCAGTTTGCGCCAGATCCTGTGCTAGCACGCTTGGAAGGTACACCATGGTCTCTCCTTGATTGGAACGTTGGATCTGCGTTGGCAACGATCCAGTGGCTGGATCAATGGGGCGCATGATGGACGCCTAGCTTTGGCATGTATGGAATCTGCAAGTGTATATTGAGAAAATAAGGGAAATGCTGGGACCTGGGATCGAACCCAAGTCCTTCCACTCATTCCATGCTTGCCCTGCCATATGTGTTATGCTGCTTAGTTGTTATAATAATAACATTAAAACATAATATGTGAAACAAAATGCATGAGCTGGAAAACACGCGCGGAATTCAAATAGGCCAGTGGGGTGGTAACAAATCACCGTCTTCTTCCCTGTCCGTTGTTTTAGATCTCATATCTATACCTACGGATAAAAGTACATAGTTATACACCTGCAAGCTTCAAAAATCCATACCACGCATGATATATTAATTCTAAAGACACCAATCAACTCGTCTTTATCTCACGAGCATCATGGCATCATTTTCTTGGCCTAATTTCACCTGTACAGAAAATCCCCCAAAATGGCTACTTAAACCCTAACCATGGCAAACATCAGTATACGCATCAAAACATCAATTAAATTATCCCAACATGTTGCAAATATGTTAACAATCACAAATATATCATTCAAACATGCCTAAGATGCAAGAATTATCGTAAACGATTTTGAGAAAAGATGCAAACCGTATGGAGCCTAGGGGACTATTATGGGCTTGGGAATGCTTGCAATGAATTGTATTAGCTCCAAGAGATGTCCATGAAGCGATTGGGGGCTTTGGAATGTCCTGAATAAACCTATATATGAGAAAACTATTAAACACTTTTTGTCCAATTTTTGAATTTTCTTTCTCTCTTCTCACGGCTGCAACCCCTTGTCCCTTGCCTTGTTTTTGTTCATTATATGTAGTATGAAGAATTAGGGTAACAATTTTGGATCCAATCTTGAAAATTGATGCATAAAATATTTGATCTTTAAGCCATATTCTTTCATTCCAAACTTGACCAAATCATTCCTTTTTTGCCTTGATTCGATTTGGCTTGATTAGGCCAGCTCAAATAGATTTGATCTTCATCAAAATTAGATCATCAAAATAATCTTTCATATTTTTTGCTATTTATTTGATTTAATATGATTTTTAATAATAAAAATAAAAATAAAATAAATAAATAGAGAAAATAAAGTATGGATGCTGATTTGGGTCATGGACCATGTCCTCAACAATATACAATCCTAAAATGTTAGGCCCTTTTGGCAAAATATGCATTTTTGAGCACATTTGACTTTTGGCAATTTTCCAAAAATGGACAACTTTGACAATGCATAACTCTTCTAATTTTAACCCTAGAGAGTTGTTCTTGGACTTTTTAGAAATCTTAGGATGTCCCCTAAACAACCCTTATGGTCTCATTTAAATTGAGTCTTCCATGTTCATGTAAGAAGCTTTAACCCAAAAAGTGTTTTTGTTGACTTTTCAAAAGGACTTGTAATGTAGAAATCCATATCTTTTTATGAGTGCATTTATTGAACTTGAGGGCTGAATAAGAGTTGTATGAAATTGAATTCCCTTCAAAACGAGCTTTAGGTGAGAAATTTATGATAAAGTATAAAAAAGTTATGCTTGGTCAAAGTTTGGTTGACTTTGCCTAAGAAACCCTAATTTAACAACTTTTGAGTTTTGATGAATTAGGAGCATTCCTTGAGGAATCATGATCAACCCTTGATCAAATGATGAATATCACTTCAAAATGTTGATGTTGACCAAAACTCTTGAAGTTTGACTGTATGTGGGCCACAATTGACTTTTGACCTAATACAGTCGATTCTCAAGCATCTGAGTAGTTGACTGAGCAAACTTTTTGTGCAACGCTTGAAATTTTACATGGAGGGTCTTGATAACATATTAGGACTATGGAGATCATATTATGCCTTTGGAGGTCAACCTTCTTGATGAAAATGGAAACCCTAGTTGGAGGTTCATTGCTTTAGGAGAGAGTTTGTCTGGTCAACTCTTGAGCATCCTTGAGCAAGTTGAGGGTCTTGATGAGCATATGTTGAGTAAAATGGGAGGGAAAATTTTAGGGTACAACACACCCCACATGCATTATGGAAAAGGAAGAGGTAAGTAAGAAGGTAGAACAAAAGCTCTACAGATGTTTGACTGGTTCTCTCTTATATTTAACAGCTTCAAGACCTGATATTCTGTATAGTGTCTAACTGTGTGCTAGATTCCAATCAGATCCTAGAGAATCTCACTTAACAATTGTTAAGAAAATTTTCAAGTAACTTAAAGGTACTACTAATCTTGGTCTTTGCTATAGAAAATCCAAAGAATACAAATTAGTAGGGTATTGTGATGCTGACTTCGCTGGAGACAGAATAGAAAGAAAAAGTACTTCTGGAAGCTGCCAATTTCTGGGAGGCAATCTAATCTCGTGGTCCAGCAAAAGGCAATCCACGATTGCACTGTCAACGGCTGAAGCTGAATATATAGCAGCAGTTGGATGCAGCACACAAATTCTCTAGATGAAAAGTCAACTTGAAGACTTCAACATATATGAGAGTAACATTCCTATTCTCTGTGACAATACTTATGCTATTTGTCTTTCAAAAAATACCATTTTACATTCTAGGGCTAAGCATATAGAAATTAAACATCACTTTATTAGGGACTATATTCATAAAGGAATTCTCTCGTTAAAATTTATAGACACAGACCATCAATGGACTGAAGTTTTCACTAAACACCTTTCTGAAGATAGGTTTAACTTCATTCTGAAACATCTCAGTATGAAATTATGCCCAGAATGATAGTTTTGTTTATGTATACTTTAACCCTCAAAAGTTTATGCTTTAATTTTTCTTGTGTGAACATCTCATCAATAGTTCTTCAAAAATTAGAAGGAAAGTTATATCAAGATCTATCTATAAGATCTAAACATTCTCAAAACGGTTCATTTCAAAGATAGAAGCATGCAGTTCACAATATCAACATTTGTCAACTCTATACGCAAGGTCTTCCTCTAAGGCTGAACACATGTTCAAATTCTGAAGAGACTCAAACATTGAGTTAATGCATTAAGGCTCGTGTCAAATCGCTAATTGTTCCATATCTTCATGTTATCCCTCTTTTCAGGAATCATTAATGCATGTAATCATTTTCTTTAAATATTTTTCTTGTTAATTAAGACTTCTATTTTCTTATATATACTTAGATCACCATCACTATCACACTTCCACTCTCAATTTTTTTCTCTCATAAACTTGTTGAATCTTTCAAAAACCCTAAAAGAGTCTGTGTAAACAAATGGCTTCCTCCCAACAACTTTCTCAAGGTTCTCAAAGCATTCTTGGTTCTTCTTCCTCAATAGCAGAAAGGTACGTAGAACCCTCAAGAACTCTCCTCACACCCATTGATTCATTGGAAGTTCAGTGTGAGCTCATTGTAGATTTCGTAAGCATGAAGGAAAATGAATATGATTTAATCATGGATGTTGAGTTCCAAGGATGGACTAAGTACTTTGATCGCCTCCTATGTCCATTTTTTCCAAGACTTGTTAAATAATTCTGGATCCATGCCACAACTTCAAGTCACCAGGTTACATATTTCGTTATGGGAAAGAAAACCATCATCTCTGAAGATCTCATTGGGAAACTAATAGGTCACGATGGTGGCGATATTTGATGCAATGATATGGCTGAAAAAAGTTCTGACCTAACCAAGATCTTAAAGGAAATCTTTACTTCTAGCCAACCATCCAACAAAATCAAAGACCTGAAGGATTACCTCAGAATTTGGTCTAAAATTATTTTTGGTTGTATCAATCACAAGAAGCCCACAAGTTCTCAAGATTACATCAACATTGATCAACAGTACTTTCTGTACTTCATCGCCACCAAAGCAAGAGTTGATCTTCCACATCTTCTGTTCATTCATCTAAAGACCAGCGTAAAAGAAACAAGAGAAGAAGAAAGAACAAAGAGATATTGGATCCCTCTGGGAAGACTCATTTCATACATTTTGACAGAAAACAAATTGATAGAACATCTGATTGAGGCTCAACAAGCTAGCACCCTAGAAGCTTGTGCTGGAAAACCTCTCAATGCCAAAAATCTGAAGAAGATGGAGATTATTGAAACTATTACGAAGGATCCAACAATCATCAACAAGGAAGTCATTACCACTAGAAGAGTACCTCTGAAGGATTTTCCTCTCTTCACTCAAGCAGACTCTTCTCCAAATATTATTCTCATGTATATGGATACTTGCAAGAGGGACGGTACAAATCCAGATGTGAACATCCATGATGTAAGACAACAACCTCTGGATGTTTCTCCCAGAAAATCAAGAAAAAGGAAAGTAGCTGCAGAAGGAACTTCTCAGAAGACTCCCAAAGCTTCCAAAAAGAAAGGTAACCCTTCTTTTGTTTCTGTCATTAAATCAGTATTGTTATCAACATTTGAAGACCCTTTATCTCCAAAGCCCACAGAAGATCCATCTCCTCAAACTTTTGATGATTTTGACCTAGACTTTGACACTTCATTTCTTCTAGATAACCTTCTGAACAATCCACCTTCTACCCATCTTGACCAAAATCAGCCTGAACTTGCACAAGTTTTCTATGATATTGATCAATTTGATCCGCTATTTGATGCTCCCCAAACCAAAAATCCAAACTTTGATTCTGATACCACATTATCCATCCTTGGCATCACCTGCCCTCTCATGGTCTCTCAACCAAAAATAATTCCCTCAACTTCTTCACAGAACATCTCCATTCCAGATCTTCCATCTCCTTATCAGTCCACTCCACCAAACTCACCAAATTCACCCGTAATCCTTTGACTCTCCCTCTACAAATAACTACCTAGAAGATCCCCTTAGAACAATCATATATTTATAAGCTTTGGACAATCTAGTCACAAGCTCTCAGAAAATTGTTGTTCCAAAACCAAAACTAAAAATCTCCAAAGCAGATGTTGGTAAATCTATGCTGATTTTTGAAACAGGAATACATGAATGGTTTAACTCTCTAAATCTAGCTTGCATAGAGAATCTCAATTCAGCTGCTTCTGATTCACATTGGGACCAATTCAGAAAATGGTTCAACTCTGAATCTCTGAAACTAAAGGAGCTTAGTTATGAAATCGCTCAACAGAACTTCTTTGATCGCTTGAATATCTTCAAGGATCAAGTTCAGCGACACTGGGAAAAGAAGCCACCCCTTCTACTGGACAATACCCCTTGGGAAGCTCATCAAACATCAGAGTGTAATGAACCATCCTCTAATCCTCTTCCTATGGTAATGTTTCAAGACAAAGGCAAGGAAGTCGAAGAAACTCCTGCGTCAGAATCAGCAGCAGATTACTCTGAAAAAGTGGTCCCTTCTGCTGAAATAACCACTCTGTCTCTTGTGCTGCAAACTCTAGAGGAGTTGAAGAAAGAAAATGTGGTGTTTGAGGAAATGGTTAAACAAGCAGGATGATACTTGCAAGGAAATTAAGGGGATGCTTGATAACAAGAAGAATCAAACAATCAGATTAAGAGTTTATTGAAGTCCTGTTCACACAACTTCCACCTCCTCAAACTAGTTCTAAAATTTGTTTTTTTCCTCATTATGTTTTTTATGTCCTTGAATCTTTTTGAAATACAAAATGCATTTTATTATCTAAAGTGTTTTTATTGCTTTTTGATTCTTGACAAAAAAGGGGGGAGAACGTAATATATTTCGAATATAACAGTATCAAGACTCAGTCTCAAACACTTTGAATATCATAACTTCTATTTTTTTTATTCATCTAAAAGAAAAACAGGAAAAACGTCTGTTGAGGACAATTGTGGACGCATCAAAAATCTTCTTCTCAAAACTCTGATCAGAACATCTTAAGGGAAGTATTTTCTTTATCTGAGTATACAACTCAGGGGGAGACTTTAAATGTTTATGTTCTTTAAGTATTCTATCAAAATATCCAAGTTTTTGTGTCATCATAAAAAAGGGGGAGATTGTTAGAACATAGTTTGGTTCTACATTCTTGTAAGAGTTTTGATGATAACAAACACTCAAAGAACAATTATG